>CAUYQG010120030.1:0-13477 GCA_963574415.1 Tarsius wallacei | reverse complement strand
CTATTTGGATACCCCTGATTTCCTTCTCTTGTCCAATTGTTCTTGCTGGGACCCCCAACACAATGTTAAACAAGAGGGGTGAGAGTGGACAGCCTTGTCTTGTTCTGGTTTTCTGGGAAAATGTTTCCAGTTTCTTTCTGTTTAGCAGTATGCTGGCTGTGGGTTTATTGTAGATAGCGTTCACTATTTTGAGGCATGTGCTTTCCTTCTTTTAATGAAAGACCATAGAAAATTTCTCTTCTTTAAGTAGTGCTCTGTGTATCTCATTTTTATGTGGTGTAAGATTGAAAACCACATCATGCTTTTAGTCTCCCTCCTTGAAGTCAGATGCTGGTCTGTATTACTGCTACTTTTTGGAAGTCCACTGAAATTTGTTTGTTGCCCAATATGTATTTTGTAAAGTCTATGAACAGAAACCACAAAGGTATTTTTTAATCTATTTTCAGGGACTAAGTTCACCGTGTCTGCAAGTAATAGGTTTCAATGTCTCCTTTTTTTGACTTTTTGCTTCAAAAATCTGATATTATCAGGACAGCTTTTTTCTGGGGTCTCAATTCTTTTAATATCTAACCTCTGGTTTTTTTGTTGTTGTTGCTGTTATTCCATATTTGAATCTTTTTCTTTTAATAAGTGACTTTATTCCTTTAACTTTCACTGACCTAGATATATTGGCCTTAGTTCTGTCTCCAGTCCATGTTCCAGTCTGCATTTTTCTCTTGCGTGTACATGTTTTCTGGTGTAGTGAAATGTTTATTCTGGCCTTAGCTTTAAAAAGAAAGCCAAATAGGCTATTATATAGTTAGTGGGTAGAAGTGTGGCTTTCTCACATGCACATATTGCACAGTGGTGACGGCTGGGCGCTTAGTGGACTCATCGCCCGAACGGTGAGCACTGTCCTTCACGTGCAGTTTTTCTGCCCTCACCTGCCCCGCCGCCATTTTCCCGCCTCCTGTAATCTTCAGTGTCTGTTTCTCCACTCTGTATGTTCACGTGTTCTCGTTTTTTAGCTCCCATTTATAAATAAGAACATGTGGCATTTGACCTTCTGTTTCTGAGTTATTTCACTGGGAACAATGGCCTCCAGTTCCATCCATGTTGCTGCAGAAGACATTATTTTTAACAGCTGAGTGGTATTTCATGGTGTGTGTGTGTGTGTGTGTGTGTGTGTGTGTATCAGTCACATATTCTTTATGTAATCCTCTGTGGATGGACACAGGATGCTTCCACATCTTGCTATTGTGAGTAGTGCTGCAATAAACATATAGCGCACCGGCATCTTTTTGACAGGATGACTTCTTTCCCTTTGGGTATATACCCAGTAGTGAGACTGCTGGATTGAATGGTAGTTCTATTTTTAGTTGGTTGAGAATCTCCATAATGTTTCCCACAAAGGTTGTGCTAATTAACATTCCCACCAATAGTATATAAATGTTCCCTTTTCTCCACATCCTTGCCAACAGCTGTTTTTTTGTTTTCTTTTTTACTTTTTAGTAACAGTCATTCTGACTGGTGTAAGGTGGCATCTCATTGTGGTTTTAACATGCATTTCTCTAATGTTGGGTTTTTTTCCGCTTTTTTTTTTTTTGAGTCTCACTCCATCACCTAGGCTGGAGTGCAGTGGCACCCTCACGGCCACCCCAACGTCGACGGCTGGGCTCCGGCAATCCTTCTGCCTCAGCCTTCCAAGTAGACGGAAATACAGGCACGTGCTACCATGCCCAGCTAATTTTTATTTATTTATTGTAGAGATGAGGTCTTGCCAAGTTGCCCGGGCTGGTCGCGAACCCATGGGCTCAGGCAATCCACTTGCCTCAGCCTCCCAAAGTGCTGGGATTACAGGCTGAGCCACTGAGCCCATCCTCAGCATTTTTTTCACGTTTGCCACTTACATGTCTTCTTTTGAAAAATGTCGGTTCGTGTCCTTTGCCCACTTTTTTAATGGGGTTATTCCCTTTTTCTTGTTGTGTTCTTTGTAGATTCTGGATATTCGCCCGTTGTTGGACGCATAGTTTGCAATTTCCCCCTCATTCTGTGGGCTGTTTACTCTGTTGATGGTTGTTTTTGCTGTGCAAAACTTGTTAATTTAATTAAGTCCCATTTGCCTATTTTTGTTGCATTTGTTTTTGAGCACTTGGTCATAAATTTTTTGCTTATGCCAATGACCAGAAAAGTTATTCCTAGGGTTTCTTGTAGGATTTTCAAAGATTTGGGCCTTACTTTTATGTCTTTAATTTACCTTGAGTTAATTTTTATATATGGTGAGTGGTATGGGTCCAGGTTCATTCTTCTATATATGGCTATCCAGTTTTCCCCCAAACCATTCACTGAATAGGATGTCCTTTCTTTAATGTATGAGGTCTGACAAGTTTGTGAACTCATCCTAGAGAAAACACTACATGCCTCGTTGATGAATATTACTATAGTCACCTTTGAAATACTCCCCTTGGGAAGCTATGCACCAACACCAGTGCTAGTCTACTTGTCAAAACAATTCTGGACTCTGTTTTGGGAATGGCCATCAGAGCTGTCATCATATTATCTTGATGTCCTGAATGGCATCACAATGTCTTCCTTTCAATATTTTCTTTATCTTTGGGTAAAGAAAAAAGTCATTAGGGGGCCAGAACAGGTGAGTAGGGAGGATGTTCCAAGACAGTTATGTGTTTCCTGTCTGACAGACAGTAGGTGAGAGCTGGTGCATTGTTGTGATGCAAGAGCTCCTTTGAGACCATTTTTGCACACACCTTTCTCATGCTAAGATTTTCAGTTAAGATTTTCCTAATTGTTTCTCCATTGATGTTTACTTGGTCTGCTTTGCTTCTCATGGTTAGCTGACAATTTTGACACACTATTCAATGAATTTTTGCAATGTTTCCATCTGTCTGCTTGTTACTGGCTGTCCTGACCTCTCTTCATCAGGGATGCCTTCTCTCCCCTCAGAAAAATGTTTAATCCATTTGTACACTGTCGTTTTCCTCATGACATCATCCCCTTAAGCTTGGACTAATATGTCCCTGATTTCCTGTCCACTCTTGTCAAGTTTAACAAAAAATTTAATGTTTGTTGTTCTAATTCAAACTCTGACATTCTCATGATGACAGCTCTGATGGCCATTCCAGAAAAAGAGTTCTAAAACTGCTTTGACGAGTGGACTAGGTGCCGGCATCAGTACACGGCTTCCAAAGGGCAGTACTTTGAAGGTGACTGTGGTGATATTCAGCAATGAGGTATTTAGTAGTTTTTCTAGGATGAATTCACAAACTTAATTGTCACACCTTTTATTGACTTTGTTGAGGATCAGTTGGTTGTAGGTTTCTGGCTTTATTTCTCGGTTTGCTATTCCGTTCACTGATCTATGTATCTGTTTTTATTCCAGTACCATGTTGCTTTGGTTACTATAGCTTTGCAGTACAATTTGAAGGCAGGTAATGTGATGCCGCCAGCCTTGTTCTTTTTGCTTAGGATTGCTTTGGCTATTCATGTTCTATCGTTTCATATGAATTTTAGAATTGTTATCCTAACTCTGTGAAAATGGCATTGATAATCTGACAGGGATTGCACCGAATCTGTAGACTGCTTTGGGTAGTATGGTCATTTTAATGATACTGATTCTTGCAACCCATGAGATTTTCCACTTTTTTGTGTCTTTTATGGTTTCTTTTATTGGTGTTTTGTAGTTCTCCTTATAGGGATCTTTCACCTCCTTGGTTAAATAGATGCCTAGGAATTTATTTTTTTTGTAGTGATTATAAATGGAATTGCCCTCTTTTTTTTGAGAGACAGAATCTTACTCTGTCACACAGTCTTGACATCCTGAGCTGAAGCAATCCTCCTACCACAGCCTCCTACGCAGCTAAGACTACACACATGTGCCACCACGCCTGGCTCAATTTTAAATTTTTTGTAGAGACAAGGTCTGGTCTTTAATGCCTGTCCTCAAGTGATCCTACTGCTTCAGCCTCTCAAAATGTTGGGATTACAGGTGTGAGTCACTGCACCTAGCCAGGATTGCCTTTTTGATTTGGCAAGATCATTATTGGTATATAGGAATACTACTGATCTTTGTTAATTTTGTTTCGTGAAACTTTACTGAATTCATTTATCAAACCTAAGTTTTTTGGTGGAGGCTTTAGTGTTTTCTAGATTTAAGATCATATTATCAATGAACAGAGATAATGTGACTGTCTCTTTTCTAACTTGGATGGCTTTTATTTTTTTCTCTTGCCATATTGCTCTGGTGAGGACATCTCTGGCTTTAGTTTTTCAAGTATTCATTTTAATTAGTGCTATTAAATCTCCTACTTCATTTATTAGCTTTTGAGGGTATCTATTGAAACCCTGCTAATCAGGCCGAGCGTGGTGGCTCACATCTGTAATCCTAGCACTTTGGGAGGCAGAGGCAAGAGGACTGCCTGAGCCCAGAGATTCGAGACCAGCCTGGGCAACTTGGCAAGACCTTGTTTCTACAATAAATAAAAAAAGTAGCTGGGCGTGGTGGAGTGCACCTATAGTTCCGGTTACTTGGAAGGCTGAGGCGGAAGGATCACCTGAGCCCAGCAGATTGAGGCTGTGGTGGCCGTGAGCATGCCACTGCACTCTACCCTGGGTGGCAGGTGAGACTCTGCACTCAAAAGAAAAGAAAAGAAACCCTGCTAATTAAAATTACACGTTTTCTTCTTCTTCTCTACCTCCTATTTCCAGTTTATTGTTATTTCTAGAATTTACATGTGTATTTCTTCCTCTCCTTATGTCTCATTTTTAGTTACATTAGTTTTTCCAGATTATTATGTTTTCTTCTCTTTTAATAATGCCCTTATTTGTTAGCCTCATTTCTACATTTAAATGGATTGAATGCTCACTATTATTATTTTTTTTACTATGGCTGCTCCATTTCTGAGCTCTTTATTTTGGTTTGTCTTTTGGTTTTATGATTATATCCATTTTAAAGAAGAGCTCCTGGGTGCTATATTACCTCCAGTTCTCCTCTATTTGAAAATATTCACCGGTGTCTTCATGCTTGAATACCATCTTGGCTTAGTATGAAATTCTTGTGTATGGAATTTCTTTTTCTGATAAAGTTGTAAACATTGTCTCCTGGTCTTTCAGTATTCAGTTTTACTGTGGGGGTATCTGATGCAAGGCTGATTTCTTTTTCCTTGTTGGGTGACTTGCATTTTTAAAAAGGAAAAAAAAAACCCTCCAAAATAAACCCTTATTCATCCTTTACTTATAATAAATTTACAATGTGTATCTGCGGTTAGTCACTATTCACCATCAGTATTTCTGGGATATGTCTTCTTGTCTAATACATGTAAGTTAGAGCCTTTTCATTTTCCTTACATATATCTGGTTTTCTTTTGGCTACTTTTGTTCTTTCTAGTACATTTTACTTGCTCTTTCAAAGTCTTCTTCCTCTTCCCTTGTTTTTCCTAAGGAAAGTTAAGAAATATACATCGCCATTGCCTTGCTAGAGACTCTGGGGTGGCCATGTGCTCTTTGAGCTATGCTTGTCGTCATGCTTCCTGACTTTGGCCCCCTTCCCCACCTTGGGGAAGTGAATCTTTTCTCTCTCTCTCTCTAATGTACTTTGAAATAAACTATATTTTCTAATCTAAAAAACAAAAGAAATACACATCCATGAAATAATTTGAATGTTTACATGGAATTATACTGTCTATATGTAGTATAATTTTATTACTCTTTCCATTAGATACTTAGACTGTCTCCAGTTTTTCCCTATTATAAACATCCACACATGTTCTGTAGCAATGTTACTTTAGATCAGTAAACTAACCCTAATTCCTAGTATGAAGCTCAATGCCAAAGAACCCCTTAAATCATGCTTGTGAATCAATTTCCTCATCATCTGATTCAGTCAGGTTTAAGATACTCAATGCACGATAAATGATATTACGGGTTTTCAGGCCACTGCCATAAAAATGGAACAATCTACATAGAAGACTGTTTGACATTGTCTGTTGGGCTGGATGTTTTCTGTTTATTCCTCCAGATCTACTCTTCCCCTAACTCTGTGTCCCAGGAGGCTGACTTGAACGGACCATATCAGTGGGCTCCCTTGTCTTCTGGGATCTGGCTGGAGGCCAACAGGAGGCACCAGCAGGACAATGAAGGGTGTGAAGACAATGATGCTGGGTATTTATTCTAGTAGCTCCCTCTTGGCTGGGTTGCTAGAGGTTGGTTAAATCCCATTACTGAAGCCCACAGGTCCTGTTGGGTTACCCTGTCCATATAGCTACTCTCTTTGGGTTCCGGTGATGGTTTTATTTCCTTTTCCCTTTAAGTGTAGGGAAAAAAATGGCTCTCTACTGTTGCTAGTTCTGGGTATCTGCAGCACTTCTTGTTAGTTTCTCCAAAACCCTCTTGTGACTTGCAGACTCTTTTTACTACCTAGTTTGAGTATGCTATCTGTTTGCTATACTTCTAGAAATTTATCCTATATATGTATATAAGATGACTCACTGCAACATTATAATTTCTATTAGTGAAGTATTAGAAATATAATGTCCATTACTAGAGGACTGCAAAATAATGGTATAAATATATAATAGACTATTATGTAGCTGTAAAAATCTATATAATTTGTTAGACACATCTATGGAATAGTCTCCAAAATATTGTTAAGAGTGGAAAAAGCAAGTTACCAAACAATGACAATGAATATGGTATGCTACCATTTGTGTAAGAAAAGAAATAAAAATAAAAGAATGTGTATGTCTTTCTGTGTCTGTGACGTGTGTGTGTGTGTGTGTGTGTGTGTATGTGTATTAGTGGAGAGAGAGAGAGAGTCTCGGAAGGGTACACAAGAACACAGTAACACCGGTTGCTTCTAGGGAGAACTGGGTAGTAAGAAACTGTTTTATTATTTATCCTTCTGTTTCTTTGACTGTTATATCATGTGAATATTGCCTGTTCAAAACATGCATTAATGATAAAGGGTAACTGAGGGTCTCAGAGAAACCACAACTAAGGAAAATAAGAAGAACTGCTAAGGAGTCACTAAAAGATGACAGAAAGAGCAAATTATAAAGTCACTGAAATGTTCCAAGCAGTCCAATTCTTGGATGAATTAATTACTTAAAATGGTCTCTTTATGGAATTATGCCCTGACCTGTAGAAATTATATGTAGAAGTTACTTCCTGTACAGGGTTGAGTGTACAAGATCACATACGGTAGCGATCTGTCTTAGACATGACCACCTTTATTGTCAAAGGCTCTTCGGTTTATTCAGCCTCCTCCTTTATCTACAGGGTGTACCGATATCGCCAAACAGTAGCATGACTACACAGTTATCTTGGCTTCCAGTGGAAGGCGTGAGTGCCTCCATCAAAGGAAGCGGGACGTGGGAAGACCTCATCAGGAAGAGAAGACCATATTCATCAAGCTAAAGTTGGTTATGTTAGTCATATTTTTATGCCACTCAAAAATGGAGAAGGTAGAAAAGGATTTCTTCCGGTGGTTTTACTATTCCTCACATGGGCACCCCTGCTGAAAAGCTCTGCAAGACACAGGAGACTGACTCACCCCTCCTGGCACTGTGCCTGGGCAGATTCCTCTGCGACGAGCGTCTCGTACTCCTCAGCAGCAAACCGGTCCCAGTCGGAGGGCTCAGGCCCATCGTTCTCAACATCCTGAGTGGAAAGAGGGCAGCCACAGGAAACGAGAAGAGCCAGAGTCAAAGAATGGAGACAGGTTTTTTCAGTGATATGTGACATCTGTGATGACCTCTGTAAGACGGCTCATTTCAGCATTTTAAAAGAGGTGCTGGGCCTGGTGTGGGGGTTCATGCCTGTAATCTCAGCACTTTGGGAGACCGAGGCAGAAGGACTGCTTGAGCCCAGGAGTTTGAGACCAGCCTGGGCAACATAGCGAGACCTCATCTCTATTAAAAAGTTAATAAAAAGGTAACACAGGTGATTTTCTATACCTCCAATCACAAAATTACAATTGTTTGCAGCTAGATTTTTTTAAAGGTCTAGATTCTTTTTTTTGAGTCAGAGTCTCACTCTGTCACCCAGGTTAGAGTGCAGTGGCACGATCATGGCCACTGCAACCTTGACCTCTGGGCTCAATCCTTCTGCCTTAGCCTTCCAAGTAGCTGGAACTCCAGTGCTTGCCATCACGCCTCGCTAATAAATATTGGTTGACTGAATGACTGAGTGAGTGATTGACGGTAGGGATGAGGTCTCGCCAAATTGCCCGGCTGATCTCGGACCCCTGGGCTCAGCAATCCTCTTGCCTCTGCCTCCCAAAGTTCTGGGATTACAGGCGTGAGCCACTGTGTCTGGTCTAGGCTAGATTCTTCAGCCTTGTAATCAGAGACCTTCCTCCAGTCCCCTGCTGTATGATCTGGAGGTGGTCTACCATGGAGAGCTTCTGGTTTTCACTCCAGTGGGGAAAGCCATTTACCTACCACGGGATTCTAGACATGAATGGCACAATTACATCAGGGCCAATTTAGTTTCAAATACAGATGAGCCTGCTGATATATTTTTTAGAAGTTAGGAAAAAAGGACACTTTTCCAAAACGACTTTTGTAACTGTTTCCAGTGTATATATAAGTATGTAAGTGGTACAGTCCACTCAGGGGAAAGGCCCCAGGCAGATGCAGGCTTCCTAAATCGGAAGCTCAGCTGTGGGAAGAGAGGTGCTCTGGGCCCTTGGTATCTCATGACCTGTTTTAAACAGCACTTCTTTAAACAGCAAGATTCCTGCAGCAGAGACCATTCGCATATGTCGCGCGTGGCCCCTGACACTGCAGCCCTCAAGCAGAAGTTCAAATTACACTGTTACCTTCTGGACCGCAAAGGGATCTCTCTGCTCATGGTCCAAGTATTTCTCCAGGTTAAAGAAAGTGTCATAGAAGATGTGAGCCATCCTGCACCGCTTCAGATCTCTCAGGGTTATTCTGCCTGTACAAAAACAAGTCAGTCGGGTAAATTTCATCATGTGCTAAAAGAGAAAAAAACTTTCACTGAAGTTTAAAAGTATGTAAGTATACACACACACACATTTATTCTAAAAACCCTACTTTTTTCTTTAATTTGAAGCAGAATTCACCTAATATAAAATTCACATAAAACTTAAACTGTTTTAAAGTACACAGTTCGGTGGCTTTTGGCACACTCAGTGTTCTACAGCAACCCTCTACCACCTATCATCCCATCAAGCTGTTACTCCCCATCCCTCTTCCCCCCATCCCACCGGCAACCAGTGACCTGCTTTCTGTTTCTATGGAAAAATCCTCTTTTTCTTTTCTGTCCCCTTCCTTTTCTTTTATTTCCTTTTTTTTTAAAGTCACCTTCTCACTTGGTTGCCCAGACTGGATGGAGTGCAGTGGCACAATCATGGCTCATCACAGCCTTGACCTTCTGGGATCAAGTGATCCTCCTGTCTTAGCCCTTCACGTAGCTGGGATCACAGGTGCATGCCACCACGCCTGGCTGCTTTTTAAATGTTTTGTTGAGAAGAGGTCTCACTACATTGTCTGGGCTGGTCGCAAACTCCTGGGCTCAAGCAATCCTCCCACCTTGGCCTTCTGAAGTGCTGGGATTGTAGGAATGAGCCACCACATCCAGCCTCCCTTCCTTTCTCTTCCTTCTTCTTTTTTTTTTTTTTTAAGATAGGGTCTCACTATCAGAGTGCACTGCAGCCTCAAGTTCCTGACCTCAAGCAATCCTCCTTCCTCAGCCTACCACCTAGCTGGGACTATAGGCACACACACCACCCCACCTGGTGAAAAATCTTAAAAAAAAAATTTCATCAGAGTCTCACTCTGTTGCCCCAGCTGGAGTATAGTGGCATGATCACAGCTCATGGCAGCCTCAAACTCCTGGGCTCAAGCAATCCTTCTCTCTCAGCCTCCCGAGTAGTTGGGACTACAGATATGCACTATCACATCCAGCCAATATTTTGTAGAGACATGGTCATGCCTTGTACAGGTTGGTCTCGAACTCTCAGGGTCAAGTAATCCTCCTCTCAGCCTCCCAAATTGCTGGGGTTATAGGCATGAGCCACTGCCCTTGGCCAAAAAAATCCTATTTCTTTTTTTCTTTTTTTGAGTCAGAGTCTCACTCTGTCGCCCAGGTTGGAGTGCAGTGGCATGCTTATGGCCACCGCAGCCTCGACCTGCTGTGCTCGGGTGATCCTTCTGCCTCAGCCTTCCAAGTAGCTGGAACCACAGGCATGCGCCACCACGCCTGGCTAATTATTTATTGTAGAGACAAGGTCTTGCCAAGTTGCCCAGGCTGGTCTTGAACCTCTGGGCTTAGGCAATCCTCTCGCCTTAGTCTCCCAAAATGCTGAGATTACAGGTGTGAGCCACCGCGCCCAGCCAAATCCTATTTCTTAAACAGTGGAATTGCTGTCAATTCTGGGTTCTACACTAATAGTCAAGGAGACACTGTAATCACTTCTGTACATGGGAAGCCTGAATGGAAGACTCTGGAAAGTTAAATTTAGGACAATCTAGGATCATGTGTCCCACTGTTATGTATGTGAACAATGCAAATATCCCTTTGCTTGGCCTCACCATCGATGGCTGGCTTCACCAGGTCAAGCATCTGGCACAGTAAATCGTAGAACGGCAGAGGCTCGATGCCCATGGCTTCCATTCGTTCACACTGCTCCTCATAGAAGTACTCCAGCTCGTACATGGAGAGGACACCGTCTCCATCCATATCCATGCAGCGGAACCAGTACTCAATGCTAGGACACAAGGACACTGATCACCACGGGCCACGTAAAGAGCTTCTAGTTATTCAGATTTACTACTGCCCGTGCTTCTTTTTAATAAAAATCACATATAGGTATACTCTAGACTTAGACATAGTTTTATAAAGTTTATTAGAGAAAACAGCAGACCTCTCCTCCCCTTTGTTTTCATTTTCTTTTTTTTTTTTTTGAGTTGGAGTCTCACTCTGTCACTCAGACTGGAGTGCAGTGGCCACTCCCGGCCACCGCAGCCTCGAGCTGCTGAGCTCCGGCGATCCTTCCGCCTCAGCCTTCCAAGTAGCTGGAGCTACAGGCGCGCACTACCATGCCCGGCTAATTTTTGATTTATTGTAGGGATGAGGTCTCGCCAAGTTGCCCAGGCGGGTCTCGAACCCGTGGGCTCAGGCAGTCCACTCACTTCGGCCTCCCAAAGCGCTGGGATTATAGGCTGAGCCACCAAGCCCGGCCCCTTTACTTTCATGCTCAGAACCAACCACATTCAATACTAGATTACTTTACTTTTTACCATCGCATTTTCAGATAACATGCCTACACTGCCCCTTTCTTATATTTCCATTTTAAGAACGGTGGATTAGTTTCAGAAGATACAACATGAGCTCTCAGTACTTTTACAATTTCCCACCACGCTACCTGCATTCTCTTCCCATCTTCTTAATGTGGCTAAATTGTTCAACATTCAGAGTTTATTCTTTATCTCTTATTTGCTTAGTTTTCTGTGTACCCCCAACTACCTGCCAGTTGTCTAAATTCACACTCAGTCCCATCAGGCATTCTGTTAACTGTATGCTGCTGGTGAAGTCTTCCTTGGCCCCTTCTGACCTATTCGAATCTGGACTGCTTAGTCTCTAGGCCTGGTTTGCAGTTCCACCCAGGGATGCTTTTCATCTTTCTCCTGTTTCTCGTATCTCATATTCTCTTCTTTCTTTATTTTGTTTCCTTATTACTCTGTTAGTTTGCACGTTCTCCAGTAGCCTCTTGAAAAAGGAAGCATGACGGGTACATTTTTTGAGATCTTGGATATTTGAAAGGCCCTTTCTTCTACCCACTAACTTGTTTGGTATTTTGGCTAATCATAAAATTATAGGTTAGTGGTGCTTTTCTTCAGATTTTGAAAGGCATCGATCCACTACCTTCTATCTACCCAATGCTGCTGAAACATCTGAAGTCATGTTGCTATTTGGTCCTTTGACTTTAACTTATATTTTTCTCTCAAAGCCTATGGAGGTTTCATAGTCCCTGGTGGTATGATCCAGCTCATCTATTTGGCTGGGTTTTTTTGAGAGCCTGTTCAGTTTGGAAACTCATATCCTTTGGTCTTTGGGAATTTTCTTATTTCTTTACTGCCCCTTTCTCTCCTTCTCTGTTCTCTCTCTTTTTTTTTAGAACACCTACTATTCAGAAATACATGGTTCAATATGGTAGCTGCCAGCCACATGTCACTATTGAATATTTGAAATGTAGCTAATCTGAGATGTTTTCTACACAGTACATCTACACAGCAACTTTGAAGACTTAGTATGAAAAAAATGCAAAAATCTTATCAATATTTTGTATTAATTATATGTTGCAATGATAACATTTTAGATAAATTATGGTGAGGTATATGACTAAAATTAATTTTACCTATTTGTATTATTTACGTATTTATTTTTTGAGTCAGAGTCTTACTCTGTCACCCAGGCTGAAGTATAGTGGCACACTCATGGCCACCGCAGCCTCGACCTGCTGGACTGAGGTGATTCTTGCACCTCAGACTTCCAAGTAGCTGGAACTACAGGTGTGTGCCACCACACCCAATTTTTTTATTTATTGTAGAAATGAGGTCTTGCCAAGTTGCCCAGGTTGGTCTTGAACCTGTGGCTCAGGCTATCCTCTCACCTCAACCTCCCAAAGTGCTGGGATTATAGGTGTGAGCCACTGGACCTGGCCTATTTTTACAACTTTCTCATTACAGCTAAATTTTAAAATTACCTATGTGGCTTGCATTACATTTCTATGTCCAGAGAACTTGTGGCCTGGTTCTCCAATTTTCATATGTTGTCTTTATTCTCTTTTTATTTTCTTTCTTCTTCTTTTTATTTTTATTTTTTTTGAGTTGGGGTCTAACTCTGTCACCCAGGCTGGAATGCAGTGGCATGATCACAGCTCACTGCAGCCTCGACCTCCTGGGATCAGGTGAGCCTTCCACCTCACCCTTCCGAGTAGTTGGGACTACGGGCACATGCCACCATGCCTGGCTAATTTTTTTTGATGTTTTGTAGAGATGAGGCTGGTCTCAAACTCCTGGCCTCAAGCAATCCTCTTGCCTTGGTTTTCCTGAAGTGCTAGATTACAAGCGTTAGCCATCACGCCCAGCCTTGTCTCTGTTTTCTATTGCTTCATTTTTAAAAGTTGTTCTTTCTGGAAAGTTTATTTAGCTTTATTTTCTAGACATTCTGTTTTTTATTTCTGTT
Organism: Tarsius wallacei; assembly: GCA_963574415.1. Lineage (NCBI taxonomy): Eukaryota > Metazoa > Chordata > Mammalia > Primates > Tarsiidae > Tarsius > Tarsius wallacei. Next base: position 271 of record CAUYQG010120030.1, on the reverse strand, counting down.
ATCATAGTTTTGATTTCCCAAAGTCCTTTTTTGATTTCTGAATGTTTCTTTTATAAAAAGTACCGTTCTCTTCATATCTTTTGCCCATTTTATAATGGGGTTGTTTGTTTTTTTCTTTTCCTCACGTTTGAGTTCCTTGTAGATCCACGATGTTAAGCCTTTGTCAGACCTGGAGTTGGCAAAAACTTTTTCCCAATCTGTAGGCTGTCTCCCTGCTCTCTTGATGGTTTCTTTGGCTTTGCAGAAGCTTGTTAGTTTGATGAGGTCCCAC
>CAUYQG010120028.1:0-17539 GCA_963574415.1 Tarsius wallacei | reverse complement strand
TAAAAGTAAGTTAGAGAGAGAAAGAGAAGAAAGAGAGAAGATTCACCTCCCCAAGGTGGGGAAGAGGACCAGAGCCAGGAAGCGTGGCGACAGCCATAGCTCAAAGAGCACATGGCCACACCAGACTCTAGCAAGGGAATGGCCGCCGGTTGCTTGTGTTTGAGTCATTTTAACCATTCCCCTTGATGGGGGAAGATCATTAGGGTGATTGGGTGGTGGTCTGCTCCACATCATCACAAAGGGGCAGGCAAGCGCAGGTACTGATGATGTCAGGTGATGGACAGCAGGCAGACGGGTGGGTTAGTCACATGATTGCTGCCATGGTGGGGCTTATCCGTGTCACACAGGTCACAAAGGGCTGACTAGGTTAACCTGGGGAGGTGGGTTCTGCAAGAGACTTGTTAGACATTTGCAACTCACAAATTCCTTGACCAAAGGGGGGGTGGTCTTATTACTTTTATGACTTTGGCCAGCCAAAGGGTGATCTTTGGTTTTCGGTCTTGACAAGGAACCTAAAAGTTTACTAGAGATTATTATGCTAAACCATGTATTGAAAGGTTGGACTGTCCTGGTCTTGCATCTGAAGGAGATTTGCCGAGGGAGGATGGGATAGGCTGCTGTTTGTCCTGCAGTAGAATGTCTGAATGCTTTCTAATGGCTAAGCCGAGGCAAAAAGACTAAACCCTTTCATTCCCACCTCTTGCTATTTTAAAAATATTCTTATTTGTACCTGGGAACAGGGACGAAGATCTGGTTTCTGTAGGTAACTCCTGCTGTACCTGGGGCGTAGAGCTGTCCCTACCTGTCTAGAGCAAGATGAGGGGATGAGAGGATAGAAACTCATGAAGTTAACTATTTTCAGTATTTGTATCCAAAGTATTGACTATAAGAATTAATATTATTATAGTAAAGTCTATTATACCTGCTGTTATAACATAGCAAGTTTTGAGGCTTAATAAAATGTATTTACAGTTACCCCAATGGGTTGATACCAACTACAGGAGTCCAGGCAGTTCTCACTGTTACAACAGCAAATTCCTGAGTCTATATGTAGACTTCCGTCCCCACAGCTTGTCTTTTAGCCTTTTTGGATTGTGACAAGAACTTATAGACAATTATAAGGAGTTTTGTTAATAATGACTTAAACAAGGAAATACAGTTACTTTGACAAAGTCCGAAGAAAAATTTTAAAACAGTAACAACATGTAGTTAGGTTGTAGCTTAAACTGAGAATTTAAAACAGGTAGACATTGGCAAGAGAAAACAGTTTCTTTTGTTTTATTTATAATAGGTCTGATATACTTTATATGCTAGAGGGTGAAGCCCAGGTTATCTTGCCATTCATCCTATATTGGATAGTAATCCTTGTGCCTGGTCTGCAGGAAATTCAGGAGGAGGGTGTGGGGCAGGTGTGGTTCCTGGAGTCTGCTTCTTATCTCATCCTAGAGAGACTGATTGAGAACTTTAAAAGTTTTAGTATTAAAATTTTTAAAAGCCTAACGTTATAACACAAGATTACAGTAGCTATTGTAAAAGTTACTTATTTAGCCAAAGTGATAGTCGAAAGGTTTTAAAAAGAAAAAAAAATCACTTTTTTTGTAACAAAGACAGTGGGAAAGAAAAAAAACCCTCCCTTTTTTGTAATAAAGACAGTGGGGGAGGGCTAGTTGAATTTTGTCTCTTTCTTCCCCCCTCTGTTGTTTAAAGGAGAAAATTCATTTGGAGATTGTTAATTAAGAAGCTCATGTTCTGGTCTTTGAGTAGCATGTTGGCCTAGCATTAGTGTACTTGATATTAATGGTAAATTTATAGAACCTTTTTGTAGCCTCGAGTGTTTTTAGAATACCTTTCACTTCTTTTCACAAACTTTCACCTACCATGTTTGACATACTCATACCATTTTTTGACATGCTTGAACCTTCTATTTTTGTTCTATACTTTCCTTAAATAACCAGCCATTCTATTATAGAACAAAAATGTACCATACAAGATTCTTTCCTATACAAAATTATTTCTCTTTCCTTTATCCTTTCTTACCAAAAACATACCTTATGCCAACAGCTTTCTTTACACTTTTCCTAACCTCAGATCTCTAACCAAAGCAATAATTTTATTTGCGGTGGAAGGGCTTGAGTAGAATCCAACATAGAACTATCAGGGGAATCCAAAGCTAAACAAAAGGCACCCAAAAAGCACAGTGGTGAAGAATAATATAAGTTCCAATTTTTGTCATAATGTCCCTTCCCAATAATGGAGCTGGACACGTTGGCATAACAAGGAAGGAGTGTTGAAATAGTTTATCTCCCAGAACACATGGAAGTAATGGCATAGTGAGGGGCCTCGAATAATGCCCTGCACCCCCACAACCGAAAGGGGTGAAGGAAGGAGTGGACCAAGAAATTCAAATAGAGCTGAGCATGAAGCCCCCGTACCAATAACAAATGACATAACTCTGCCAGCTACTGATATTTCCACCCTAGGCTCAGTTGGTTTAATAGTTTGTTCCGAAGACTTTGGGACTACCGAGCCAGGGGCGAGTTAACCCAACTGAAGCAAGCCCCTTCCGAGATCATGCGAGGTGCCTTGCGTCCCTCATCTGCAGCAAGCCTCTGGGCCATGTGCTCTCCTCCGGCTGGGTGAAGAAGGCAATCATGAGCCCAATGTCCATGCTGTTTGCATTTGGGACAGGGTTTTGCCGGTGGCGGGGCTTGACAGTCTTTGGCCATATGTCCATTTTGACAGCATCGGAAACAAACCTGGGAAGGGGGCTGTGTACCTTCTGCGATTGACCATCTGGGGTGGAAGATTATCAGTGGTGGCTCTCTCTGTTAAAGCGGTAGATAAAAGCTGAAACGCTTCCCGCTTCTGTTTGTGGTCCTGCATTCTTTCCTCCTCCCGGTTGTTAAAGACTTTAAAGGCCGTGTCCACTAGTTCTAATTGAGGGGTTTGTGGGCCCTTTTCTAATTTTTGGAGTTTGTGCCTAATGTCCGGTACTGACGGGGGGATAAAATACACAGCCAAGAGAGTTTGTCCCTCCAGAGAGTTTAGATCAATATTAGTAAACTGCTGCAATGTCTCAGAGAGGCGACTTAGAAACATTGCTGGATTTTTATCTGGTCTTTAAAAAACCTTTTTTATTTTGCCTTAGTTAGCCTGTTGATTAAGACCTTTTTTGTAGTTAGTTAACAGGATTAATTTATATGATCCCTTTACTTTCATCTGGGAAGAAGGTTGGTATAGTCCCAGTTTAGATACAACTTGAGAGAAATTTATCATAAGAAAATAAAGAAGAATTTTCATATCCTTTTGTCCCAGCCAACTCCTTGAGAAGAGACCTATTAAGCCATGTGGAAACTTGAATGGGCTTTTCAAGTACACGTGGAGGTGGTTGACTTGTTGCAGCTAGTAGGGCTGCCACCAGGAGGTTATTAAGTAGTGGGGGGAAGAGGGGGTGAGAAGTCTGGAGGCTGGGGTCAGGTGCCGTGGCCTTTGGTACCGGTTCCTCCTCCAAAGACAAAAGAGAAAGACTGGAGACTGGGGTCAGGTGCCGTGGCTTTTGGCACTGGCCCCTTCTCCGAAGGTAAAAGAGAAAGACTGAAGGCCAGGGTTAGGCACCACGGCCTTAGACGCCAGCCCCTCCTCCACAGGTAAAGGTGGAGGGCGAGAAGGAAGGGAAACTGACAGAGTGGAGTAGCAAAAGCAGATTACAAGAGACAGGAGTAGTTAAACCAGCTGGGTCAGCATTTGCGTTAGAGGAAATGCAGGGATCAGAGTTGTAGGAGGAACAGGAGAGTATGAAGGAGGTGAAAAAAATCTTTCAAGGGAGGGGCAGCTAAATTAGCAGGATCAGTATCCTCTGAGGAATCTATGGGCAATGAAGTCTGGGGAGCCAACACAAAAATGCAACAGGAAGAATGAATATCTGGGTGGCAAACTAATTCATAAAAGGCCTGAATATATGGGATTTCAAGGTGTCATTTTTCTTTAAGTACAAATCAAGCTGCAAAAAGGTGTTAAGGGCTAGGGAGCTGCCTTCTGGCCAGGTTTTGTCATTCCTCAGCTTATATTGTGGAGTTTCCCTGTACTTGTTCACCAGATGAAAGGGTCAGCTGGGGCAAGGTGGGCCGGAGCCGGTGCCAGGGCTGCAAAGCAGTATTGTAGCAAAAGGACAGTTGGGATGGGCTCTTGGTTTCTCAGATTTGTTTCTGGGCCTGAACCCATCCAGATACCCTGCCGGGTGTCCCCAACAGACTCAAAGGAATCAGTGCAAAGGATGTGAGTCAGCAGGGAGAGAGCGTCTTCCCGTCCCTGTGCCCTCCAGAGCTTGCTGGATGCATGCTCCACCATGTCTTAGAAGGCCTGGTTCCAGGACTTTCAGCAACTAGGTCCCCAACCCTTGCTAGGAGTCTCCCAAGACGGAAACTGGAAACCCAAGAGACCCAGAAAGTCATCCGAACAAAAGGCGGTCCAAGAGCACGCATCCAAATATGTGGATGAAAAAAAAGGGGGATGACTCACCAGAGGCGTAGAAAGGCGTACCATAGCTGTTGGAGTTTCAAGGTCCTTCGTGGAGCTACTTTGCCAGCCAGAGAGGAAAATAGTAAAGAAAACCAAGCACTTTGTCTCCCACCCTTACGGGCACTGGCAGTCCAAACTTTCCTTCGGGGACCTTCTTGCCTCCCTAGGGAGTAGCCCTAGGCAGAGACCATCAGTTGTCCTCCGAGATCCAGCCTGGTCCACAGGGAAACTCAGAAATCTTAGCTAGAAGGAAGTAAAAAGTTAACCTTAGTCCCTCACCCTCTCAGGCCACAGCGGTCTGATGTCGTTCCCTAGCACCTTCCAGAATGCTGAAGTGTAGCCTCAGCCAGAGCTTTCAGTTGCCACCAGGTTCCAACACAGTCCACAGAGGGTCACCGGTTAAGAAATATGGAAGACGAGAGAGAAAGAGAGATCTCAGATGTCTCGGTGGGGCCTCCAAAAATGTTAGGGTACGGACAGGGTGAGGGTGGATGGATGGAGGGAGAGGCGCAACACCTGCCAGGGCTGGCAAGCCAGAGATCCGAGTGAATGCAAAGAATTGCAACACACAAAGAGATTAAGAAAGAAAAGTTTATTTAAAAGTAAATTCGAGAGAGAAAGAGAAAGGAGAGAGAAGCTTCAGCTCCCCAAGTTAGGGGAGGGAACCAAAGCCAGGAAGCATGGCGACAGTCATGGCTCAAAGAGCACATGGCCACACCAGACTCTAGCAAGGCAATGGCCACCGGTTGCTTGTGGTTGAATCCTTTTAACCATTCCCCTAGATGGGGAAGACCAGTAAGGTGATTGGGTGGTGGTCTGCTTCCATGTCATCACAAAGGGGCAGACTAGCGCAGGTACTGATGATGTCAGGTGATGGACAGCAGGCAGATGGGTGGGTTAGTCACATGATTGCTGCCATGGTGGGGCTTATCCGTGTCACACAGGTCACAAAGGGCTGACTAGGCTAACCCGGGGGGGTGGGTTCTGCAAGAGACTTGTTAGACATTTGCAACTCACAAACTCAGACATTTGCAACTCACAAATTCCTTGACCAAAGAGGGGGTGGTCTTATTACTTTTATGACTTTGGCCAGCCAAAGGATGATCTTTGGTTTTCGATCTTGACAAGGAACCTAAAAGTTTACTAGAGATTATTATGCTAAACCATGTATTGAAAGGTCGGACTGTCCTGGTCTTGCATCTGAAGGAGATTTGCCGCGGGAGGATGGGATAGGCTGCTGTTTGTCCTGCAGTAGAATGTCTGAATGCTTTCTTTTTTTTTTTTTTTTTTAGCTGGAGTCTCGCTCTGTCACCCAGACTGGAGTGCAGTGGCCACTTCCGGCCACCGCAGCCTCAACCCGCTGGGCTCCGGCGATCCTTCTGCCTCAGCCTCCCGAGTAGCCAGAATTACAGGCATGCGCTACCATGCCCGAGATGAGGTCTCACCAAGTTGCCCGGGCGGGCCTCGAACCCACAGGCTCAGGTAATCCACTCACCTCAGCCTCTCAAAGGCTGAATGCTTTCTAATGGCTATGCTGAGGCAAAAAGACCAAACCCTTTCACTAGTTTTTCTTGTTGTTCCTCAGCGTTCTGCATGTCTCTCACCAAGTCTTGCAGCAAGGTCTGAAACTTCTCAGAATGTTTGTAGAAAAGCTGCATCCCTTCCTCTTGTGTTTCCCAAGTTTGCTCAGTGTTGTCCTTAGTGGCCTCGATGAACACATCTGTGTTCATTTCTGATGGGCCGGACCACCACACCTCACAGGACCTCTGTGATCTGCGACCTCTGACTCAGTGCGACCAGAAAATCCCCATTTCTAATAAAGTCATAGCTCCGTTCATGGTTAACTCTGGAAGGAAATCTGGAAGGAACGACAACAGTCAGCTGCTTCTCGGTGAGGCTGACCCACTGGCCTTTGAGTTAGAGATTTGCTATGCTTATAGATAGATTTTTTTCTTTTTTTTTTGAGAGTTGGAGTCTCACTCTGTTGCCCAGACTGGAGTGCAGTGGCTCCCGGCCACCGCAGCCTCGACCTGCTGGGCTCCAGCTATCCTTCCGCCTCAGCCTTCCAAGTAGATGGAACTACAGGCGCGCGCTACCACGCCCAGCTAATTTTTGATTTATTGTAGAGATGAGGTCTCGCCAAGTTGCGCAAGCGGGTCTTGAACCCATGGGCTCAGGCAATCCACTCACCTCAGCCTCCCAAAAGCACAGGATTACAGGCTGAGCCACCGAGCCCGGCGCTTATAGATAGATTTATCTTTTTACAATGAATGAGTTCTACTTTAAATTCAGAATAGGCCAGGCACTGTGGCTCATGCCTGTCATCCCAGCATTTTGGGAGGCCAAGGCAGGAGGATCACTTGAGGCCTGGAGTTTGAGATCAGCTAGGGGAACAAAGTGAGACACCATTTCTACAAACAAACAAAAAAAGTTTTTTTTAAAAAAAAAGAGGGCCAGGAGTCCAAGGCATCCTGCAATGCTCTGCCTCTCTGCTGTGGAGCTGGCCCAGGCACAGGCACTGTGTGACAGGCGGCCTTTCCCCCACGGCGCTCCTGATCCTCCTGTTTCAGGGCCTTCCTTCTCTGGAAGAACTGGCGGCTCAGGAGCAGCAACAGCATCAACTTCGACAACCCTGTGTACCAGAAGGCCACGGAGGATGCGGTCCACACCTGCCACAGCCAGGATGGCTACACATACCCCTCAGTGAGCTCTGCCCCAGGGGGCCCCACTTGAATGAGGCACGAGATCCCAAGTGAGGCATGAGAGATGAGGGCAGAGGCTCCCTGGGTCTCAGCATAAGGGAAAGCACTAGAGGGAACCTTCCACAGGCCATTCTCCTGGGGGGAGGGGGAGGGACTGGGGCCATTCTCCTGGGGCCATTCTCCTGGGCCCATTCTGCTGGGGGAGGGGAGAGGAACTGGGGCCATCCTCCTGGGTGAGGGGAAGGGACTGGGGTCATCCTCCTGGGGGAGGGGAAGAGACTGGGGCCATCCTCCTGGGGGAGGGGAAGGGACTGGGACCATCCTCCTAGGGCATTCTCCTGGGGGAGGGAGAGGAACTGGGGCCATTCTCCTGTGGGAGAGAGAGGGACTAGGGCCATTCTGCTGGAGGGGCAGGACCAGGACCTTTCTGGGGGTGGGGGGAAGGGACCAGGGCCTTTCTCCTGAGGGGGAAGAGGGACTCGGGCAATTCCCCCTAAGGGGAAGGAACTAGGGCCATTCTCCTAGGGAGCTGAGCGGGACTACGGCCATTATCCTGGGAGGGTAGGAACTAGGACCTTTGTGGGGAGAGGGATGTTAAAGAAGCAGAGAGAATGCAAGTCAGATGGCAGTGCAGCAAAAGAAAGCCAGAAGTTCATGGAAGGGTTCTGGGTGCCAGGAGGGAGGGGATGTAACTTTTAGACAAGGGAACAGAGTAGGCTTTTTCGCTTGGGGAGTGTGTGGTGTGCTAAGGGAGGAGCCTGTGCAAAGGCCCTGAGTGTGGGCCGTGCGTGGGGTGGTTGAGGCTGTTGTGGCTGGAGCAAAAGGGGGGGGGGAAGGGTGGGTTGTGCGGGCCCTTGTGCACCACTGGGGATGACACTGGTTCTTGTCCTGACCACCATGGGAGCCATGGAAGGTTCTGGGCAGAGGAGGGAAGTGACTGACTCAGGTGCTCACAGCTGGCAGCTGCAGGGTGAACAGACCTGTGGGCAGGAGGTGGCAGGCACCAGGGTGGAGGACAGGACCAGGGCAGAGGCGGCTGCCCTGGCCAGGGGTTAGGAGGGTGGCCTTGGGCCATGTTTCCTGACATTACCCGCCATTGACCCCTTGTTGACAGATGCAGATGGTCAGCCTGGAGAATGACATGTGACCCTCTGCCTCAAGCCAGTCTCTCCCAGGAACCTGCTGCCACCTAGGGACAGGATGGACACTTTCTCCCAGACCCTTGACCACCGCCCAGCCCAGAACATTCTTGAGATCCCCATGTCCACCCACTTCTTGCAAGAACAAGGGCCCGAGGTTGCGCCAGTCCTGTCTGCTGGCGTTCTGTGTTATTTATTTATTCCTCTGCGAGCAGAATAGACAGGGGCAGTGCCCACGAAGCAGGTTTGCTGGGAATTTGGGGTTCTTTCTGGCCACATGAAAGAGGAAAGCCCTGACGAGGGGACAACACCTCCGTTTCTCTCCACTGGACTCGATCTTCACGTGGAGGCCGGAAGGACGAAGGACTCGGCCGAAGGAGCAGGTGGCTTCGAACACACAACAGCAGGTTCCACCATTGGGCCTGGGTCTGCCTCGTCCCCAACCCCCAGGCTGACCCGAAGCTCAGGAGTCAATGTGTTTACCTCCACTACGCAGGCCTTGTGGGACCATGGGGTCAGCCTTGCCCTGTGACCCCAGGCCAGGCCCCACTCAGTGTCCTCCAAGCTGGATTTGTGCCTCCCTAAGCCGGGACAGTGGTGCTGCTGATGTCTGGACTGGTCTGGGTGAATCCCGGGGGCGGCAAGGCCGAGACCAGTCCATTTGCCTGAGTTGCCGGCCACCCTGCATATTTATGAAGTGCCTCAGATGCCCATGACCCTGCACGTGAGACCTGACACCTGTGCCCTCAGCCAGATGTGGCCTCTGGGCCCTGCCCCCTCCCTTCCATTCTTCTGTCTCCTTGTAATTTAAGGGATCCATGCTGTGTCCTCTCAGTATGTGTCATCGTTTTGCACACTTCTGTCCTGGGTGTTGGGAGGGGATCTCAGGCCAGGGAAGGCCTGTGTCGGGGGACGAGGGAGACCATCGCACAGGGGCAGAGGGGGTAGAGGGCAGGCTGACAGCGACTTCAAAGCCATGACTGTGTATGTCCGGAACAGCCACTTTCTTTTTCATTACCTCTGCCCAGCTGGTGTTTCCACTCTGTGCAAATGTCTCTGAACCATTCATGTCCTCATCTTGTCATTGGTGGGAGCCTGTCCAAAATGTATGTGGCGCTCAGCAGCCCTGTAAGGAAACCACTAGCCGGGTATGTTTGCTCATGCCTGTAATACCAGCACTCTGGGAGGCCAAGCTGGGTGGATCGCTTGCACCCAGGAGTTCAAGACCAGCCTGGGAAACAGCAAGACCCACCCCTCCTACAAAATGAAAATAAATTAGCTGGGCATGGTGGTGCATGCCTGTGGTCTCAGCTACTCAGGAGGCTAAAGTGGGAGAATGGCTTGAGTGCCTGAAATGGTGGCTGCAGTGAGCTATGACAGTGCCACTGCACTCCAGCGTTGGCAACACAGCAAGACCCTGTCTCTAAAAACATAAAATAAATCCTCCAGTTTGGGTCATAGGGTGGGACTTCTGACACAGGAATTCCTTCTGAAATTGCCACAAACGTTATTGTCACATTGTCGGCCCATGAATGGTGGCAGCTTCCCTTGATTCTTGAGTGAAGATGTCAGAAGGGACTGGGAAGGGGTTACTGCATAAGGCTGGAACACCACGCCCCACCCTGCAGGAGACTGAGTCAGGCCTTTCTCTTTCTGAAGCATGTAGTGAGGTCCCTGGACAGACAACAGGGCTTGTTGTACGTTTGCACTGTGTATATTCGGGGAAGCCATTGTCACTGATATACGTGAATCTATTTATTTTTACAAACCCTGATTGCTGCATCTGCTCAGCCACTGTCCTTGGGGCTCCACACAGGGCTCGCGGTCTCTGATGCCCCATCTCTATGGACCGAGATGACTCGCAGGGACTGAACAGTACTGCACTGTCGGGAGGGTCATGGCCATGTTGTGTACATGGGCGGCTTTGGGGGTGGGTGTCACCATATCAGCCACTGTATAGAAGGTTTCTACAGCCTGAATGTTTCACTGTGACCGATTAAACATCTTCACGAGCCATTTTGCTAAAACTGACGCATTCTCTTCCATCTTGTTTATGGATCCGGAAAGAGAACATTTGTCCAGAACTCAGTTCTCAGTGGGTGCTGTTATGCTGAGCTGGTGATTTTTATGCTTCTCTGAGCCGAAGGTATATTTTTAGCATTTTTCTTTTAAATTTGAGACATGGTCTCACTCTGTCACCCAGGCTAGTGTTCAGTGGCCTGACGACAGCTTACTACAACCTCGACCTCCTGGGCTTAAGGTGATCCTTCTGCCTCAACCTCCCTAGTAGCTGGGATTACAGGCAAGCCACCATGCTCAGCTAATTTTTTATTTGATTGATTGATGGATTGATTTTTGACAAGGTCATGCTATGTTGCCCAGATTGGTCCCGAACTCCTGTCCTCAAACGGCCTCAAAAGTGCTGGGATTACAGGTGTGAGTCACCATGCCTAGCCTAAATTGAGGTTTTACTGCATCCTCTGCCTGTCTATTCATTCAATAAACATTTATTGAATGCTTACTGTGTGCCAGGACCTGCTCTAGGCATACGGGACACTACAGTGAATAAAAGAAATGAACATCCACCTGTCCTCACAGAGCTGATGTTTTAGGAGCAATAGATACAAATAGTGACTACACTTTAGAACATTCCTAGAAGAGGACTGAACAGTGTAATGTGACAGAGAAATGGCTGGCAGGGAGGAGTCTTACTTGGGGGGGTCTGGAAGGGCTTCTCTAAGGAGGTGACATTTGAATCTAGAAGAATGAGAAAGACCCAGCTGTGAGGATTTGGGGGTGCAGGAGCATTTTGGGTTGAAGGAGCAGCAACTGTCTCCCTGGTGGCTTCAGATGCACACAGGGGTGTTTCTGAGGAACTTTTCCCCTCAGACCCTTACTGTCCTGTAGTGGTTGGTATGATAAGAAAGAATAAAAATGTGACTATCACCTTCATCGCTAGATAAAACATGAAAGCAGAGCATGGTGGCACACACCTGTAGTTCCAGCTACTTGGGAGGCTGAGGAGGGATCAGCCTTGAGGCCAGGAGTTTGAGACCAGCCTAGACAACATAGTGAGACCTTGTCTCTAAAATAAATAAAGAGGTAATAAAACATTCAAAATGAAAAAAGACACAAAATATTAAGAGATCTCACAACACAAACTGAAATAATCAGAAGTCCTGGAAAGACTGACCTCAAATTCCATGGTGGCAGCACTAGGCTAAAGCCTTGGACATCCGGACAGGAGGAGGGCAGATTGCTGGAGCCCATCCTGGGCAACATAGCAAAACCTTGTCTACACACACACACACACACACAAACACACACACACACGTACGCGCCTGTAGTCCCAGCTACTAGGGATACTGAGGCAGAAGGATCACCTGAGCCCAGGTGGTCCAGCCTGTGAGACAGAGTGAGACCCTGACAAAAAAAAAAAAAGAAAAGAAAAATTCACATTTCAGAGTGACTCAGACAAAACAGTTGAAGAAATGAGGAAAGAGTTAAGGTTTGCCTTCTGAGTTCCAGGTGTTTCTATGTTCAACCTGACCCCTAACAGGTGTTCGAGATGACCTACCAAGTTTAGGCAAAACACCCATACATGTCTCCAATTCCAAAAGATACCAGAGGTGAGGTCGCTAATGTTTGCACTTACAGTTTTTAGTGGTTCAGTTCACTACATCTTTGACATTTAAATGAATGGTAAACCACAAAAATCATGACAGCCTCATCTCACTTTTATTTACCCTACCAAAGCAGGGCTGTGTATCACAAGTACACTACCTGCAGACCTATGGACACACTCAAAGTCTAAAAGGGCATTTCCCCCCTTTAAATAAAGAATCTTCACGAGAAGAGGAAGCATGTCTGGCACTCAGTAATAATGATTACCTGGATTCATGAGTTGCCCCAGAAAATGCTATCTGTAGCATGGATGTAGACTGAGGCCTTAACACTGTCTTTATTTTATTTGATCGATTTTTGAGTTGGAGTTGCATGCACTCTGTCTCCCAGGCTGGAGTGCCGTGGCGCCATCACGGCTCACCACAGCCTCCACCTCCTGGGCTCAGGCAATCCTTTCACATCAGTCTCCCAAGTAGCTGGGACTACAGACGTGCGCCACCACACCTGGCTAATTTTTTTTTTAATTGTAGAGACAAGGTCTCGCCAAGTTGCCCAGGCTGGTTTCAAACCCCTAGGCTCAGGCATCCTCTCACCTTCAACTCCCAAAGTGCTGGGGTGACAGGTGTGAGCCACGCAGGGAGGTTTTTAACATGAATTTGGGGGACACAAACATTCAGACCACAGCAGGCCACATAGCTACACAGCAAACTAAAAACTCCCTGAAAAGGGACTCTGATTATTGAAGGCATTTACAACCCTTACACTTATCAGTCCTGTCATAGCAAGCAGGACTCACCAATCTCAATGGATTTTTTTTTTTAGCTGATTTTTGGATCTTGTTGAGCCTCTAGGTCATAGTTCCGGGCATCAGTTTTTAGTTGGCAGCAAAATTTGTTAAACTTTAGACAACTGAATGTTCCTCTTGAAGTACTTAAGTTATCAGAGTGCCATTATGTGTGTAATATTTTTGTTTAAATGATGCTATGTTTTAAACTTAAATTTATAATATTGCCCAGACTGGTCTCAAACTCCTGGGCTCAAGTGATCCTCCCATCTCAGCCTCCCAAAGTGGTGGGAGCATAGGTGAGAACCGCCATGCCCAGTTGTCGTTTTTTTTTTTTAGTTGGAGTCTCACTCTGTCGCCCAGGTTGGAGGACAGTGGCACGCTCACAGCCACCCCAGCGTCAATCTGCTGGGTTCCGGCAATCCTTCCACCTCAAACTTCCAAGTAGCCAGAACTACAGGCACGCAATACCATACCTGGCAAATTTTTAATTTTTATTGTAGAAATGAGGTGTCGCCAAGTTGTCTGGGCTGGTCTCAAACCCACAGGCCCAGGCAATCTACTCGCCTTGGCCTCCCAAAGTCCTGGGTTTACAGGCTGAGCTACCAAGTCCGGCTGGGGTTGTCATTTTTTAAAAGACAGAATAATATTCCACTGTATGGATACAGCATACTTTGTGCATCTATTCATCTGATGATGAAAACTTGGGTTGCTCCACCCCTCAACTATCATGAACCATGCTGCTATGAGCATGGGTGTACATACATCTGCTTGAGATCCTGCTTTCGATTCCTTGGGGGGATATTTCTAGTAGAACTTCTGGGTCATGAGGTTATTCTACATTTACCCTCTTGAGGGACTGCCAACCTGTTTTCCGTGGCAGCAGCTCCACTTTACATCCCCATCAGGAGGGTTTGAGGGTCTGATCTCTCACCTCCCCACCAATGCTTGATATTTCTGGGTTTTGGATAATAGCCATTCTAATGGATGTGAATGAACACAAATTTTTTTTTTTTTTGAGTTGGAATCTCACTCTGTCACCCAGGCTGGAGTGCGGTGGCACACCCATGGCCAACACAGTCGACCTGCTGGGCTCAGGTGATCCTTCTACCTCAGCCTTCCAAGTAGCTGGAACTACAGGCATGCACCACCACACCCAGCTAATTTTTTTTATTGTAGATATGCGGTCTCGCCATTGTCCAGGCTGGTCTTGAACCCATAGGCTCAGGCAATCCTCTCATCTCAGCCTCCCGAAGTGCTGGGATTATAGGCATGAGCCACCAAGCCCAGCCCCTGAACACACTTTTTAACCGAGCAATTCCCCTTTGGAGAATTCATCTGCAGTTTCTTCTGAAATGTTTGTTTTCAGCTTGGATCCACATGTAAATCTCATCCTCTTGTTAATGACTGCATTATATTCCATAAGAAGGATGAATCTGGTTTAATATTTATACTGATTTTAACCTTTATACACAACCACACTACAGTGAAGATTCTTGAACAAATACTCAAGGAGCAATGGAGATGTGCTGAGAAATACAGCATTCAGGTGGGGTGCAGTGGCTCATACTTGTAACCCCAACACTTTGAGAGGCCAAAGTGGGAGGATTACTTGAGGCCAGGAGTCAACATATGACCAGCATGGTCAACACAGTAAGGCCTTGTCTCTACAAAAAATTAAAAAATTGGCCTGGCATGGTGGCATGCACCTGTAGTTCTAGCTACCCAGGAGGCTGAAGTGGGAGGATCATTTGAGTCCAGGAGTCGAGGTTGCAGTGAGCCATGATGGTGCCACTGCACACCAGCCTGAGTAACAGAGCGAGACCCTGTCTGAAAAAAAAAAGCACTCAAAGCCTACTTCAGAAAGCCAGCTTTTACTACTTGATTTGCTAAGCATCACTAAAAACTGGAATTTAAAAAAAGGTGGATGACTCACTTTATCATGATATTCAGTTTATTGCTGTGTCTGGAGCTGAGCCCACAGTATCTACTAGGCTTGCCTGTACTAACTGGGAAAAACAACTCCCTGGGAGATGTAGCTTGTAACCAAAAAGAGAGGTATATTTATATTGACACCTCATTCAGAACAATCCTCCTAACAGATCCTGTTGGTTTCTTCTGTAGCAATTATTCTCTGTGGCTCCTAGATGATAACAGATCCCTAACTTCATTTTGAATGGCAAAATGCTCAGTTCAAAAAGTGAATTAAGATTGGTCTAAAGCAGAAAATTTTAATAATAGAGAGCTGTAATAAGCTAAATATTATCCCCCCAAAGAATGCCATTTTCATCATTAATAGACTTGTATTACAAAAATTTGTACTGAATTATTATATTTCAATGTCTCCTGTTACATAAATTCTTAAGTAATAAAAAACGATAATTTTTATGTCAAGTGTATTTAAGATGATAACATTTAATTAATATTTAGATTAAATAAAGTACATTATTAAAATTTTAAAAATAAGTAAAAACTGGAAGTTGTAGTCAATATGCTTTCAAACTGTGTTTACACGAGAGCTCTTACATGGTAATTTCGCCTCAAAAACTCTTCTCCAAAATAACAGGGCCTTGGTGTTTGAACCCAAATTTCCACTTTGACATTTCTGCTAAGAGGAGAAATGCGGTTTTACGTGTGTGTTTACCTTCAAACCCAGCTCCCCCCGGAGCTCAGATGATGCTAAGCAGGCCATGGCTGACCGTCCAGTGGAAACTGGAGGACTAGCCTGCTGCTTGATTGTTCCTTCCTTGAACCACTTCCAGTTTTGCTTGATGTTCTAGATTTGACTATCCAAAATTTAAGATATACAAAAGGTATAAAGATTAATACAGGCCAAGCCTGGTCGCTCACGCCTGTAATCCCAGCACTTTGGAAGGCTGAAGAGGGAGGATCACTTGAGCCCAGGAGCTGAAGATCACAGCCTGGGCAACAGAGCAAGACCTTGTCTTTACAAAAATTCAAAAAGTTAGCCAGGCATGGTGACATACCCCTGTAGTCCCAGCTACTCAACAGGCTGAGGCAGAAGGCTATCCTGAGCCCAGGAGGCCGAGTTTGAAGTGAGCCATGATTGTGTCACTGCACTCCAGCCTGGGAGACAGAATGAGAAACCTGACTCAAAAAAAAAAGAGAGAGACCAACCAATACAATGAGCCCCTGTAGGGCTACCACCAAGCTCTCTCAATTGTAGCTAAAATCTCCAGTGTGCCCCTCCCTACTTGCCTTCCCCAGCCCCTGCCTGAGAGCTACTATGCTGAATCTAGTGTTAGCATCCCTGGCATAGTTTTGTACCATTACAGAAAAATAGTCTGGGACATGTTTTCAACTTTTTTTTCTTTTTCATGTAAGTCTTTATTTTATTTTATTTTCTAATAATTTTTTTTCCCAGCCAGGCACAATGGCTCAGGCCTGTACTTCCAACACTTGAGGAGGTTAAGGCAGGAGAATCGCTTAAGGCCACAAGTTGAAGACCAGACTAGACAACATAGACCTCATCTCTACAAAACATTAAAAAATTAGCTGAGCGTGGTGGCATGTACCTGTGGTCTCAGCTACTTGGGAAGCTGAGACAGGTCACTTGAGTCCAGGAGGTCAAGGCTGTGATGAGCTTTGATCATACCGCTGTACTCCAGCCTAGGCAAACAGAGTGAGACTCTGACTCAAAAAAATTTTTCATTTTTAGAGGTTGGGGTGGGGAGTAGGGTCTCGTTATGTTGCCCAGACTGGACGCAAACTCCTGACCTCAAGTAATCCTCTCACCTCAAGCTGTCAAGTAGCTGGGACTACAGGGACATACCACCATGCCTGCCTATTGAGCCTTTCAATGCCTATTTCAATTCAATAGATCCTTTCATTCATTTTTATTTCTAAAACCCATGAAACATTTAATACTTAAGTCAGTAAAATTGAATTTTAAGAGACCAGTTCCTTACACATATTCTTAATGTGCTTGTCTGCAAATCTGTCAAGGTGATGAATGTAGGAAGACGCTGGCTGTGAGTCTATCACTCTGGTGTCACTGATACAGTTACTACTGTTCATGAGCTAAGGCCTGAATATTTGTGCTCCCCCAAATTCATGTTGAAATCCTAACCCCCAAGATATTAGAGGGTGGGGCCATTGGGGAGGTGACGAGGTCATGAGGGCAGTGCTGTCATGAATAGAATTAATGCCCTTGCCCCTTCTGCCATGTGAGGACACAGCGAGAAGATACCATCTATAAGAAATTGGCCCTCACTTGTGCCTTGGCCTTGGCCCTTCCAGGCTCCAGAACCTGGAGAAATAAAAGTTGGTTGTCTGTAAGTATGGTGTGATATTGGTTTCCACCCATGGTTCCTGGCTCTAATTCCCATAGCCCTTGTTACCGTCTTTTTTTGTGTTGGGCCTCAGGAAACAGACTGTCTCCCACCTTCTCCTGTCCTCCTCCTACCTGCTCTAGCCCTCCACACCTTTCTGATTGCGGGTTAAGGCCCTCTCCAAAGAGGGCCCCCCATACCCTGAGGGAAGGAGTATGGAAGCAGTGCAACTTCCATGAAAACCCAAAGAGGACTCGGTTCTGGCGGTTTGGGGATAGCTGAACACATGAAGGTTCCCAGAGGATGCTGCGCCAGGGAGGGCAGGGAAGTCCCGCCCCATCCCCCATATCTCACCACACCCGTCTCTTCACCGTATCCTTTGTAATATACTTTATAATAAACTGGTAGAAGTAAGTGTTTCCCTGATTTCTGTGGGCCACTCCCCCAAATTACCCAGAGGAGGCTGTTGGAACCAAACTT
>CAUYQG010120027.1:0-15115 GCA_963574415.1 Tarsius wallacei | reverse complement strand
CAAAGATGTTCATCAACTGATCAGTGGATAATGAAAATTTGGTATACACACACACACACACACACACACACACACACACACGTATACACACACACCATGGAATACTATCTGGCCATAAGAAAGAACAAGATAATGTCTTTTGCAGCAACTTAGATGGAATTAGAGATTATTATCCTAGGTGAAGTAATACAGGAATGGAAAAACAAATACTGCATGTTCTCACTTAGAAGTGGGAGCTAAGCTAACTTCTGCAAAGGCATATAAAATGGCATAAAAAACACTGAAAACTAGAATGGATAGTATGGGAAGAGAGTAGGGGATGAAAAATTACCTACTGGCCATTGCCTTGCTAGACTCTGGTATGGCCATGTGCTCTCTGAGATATGGCCATTGTCATGCTTCCTGACTTTAGCCCCTTCCCCCACCTTGGGGAGGTGAATCTTCTCTTTCTCTCTCTTGTTTTCTCTCTAATATACGTTTATATAAACTATATTTTTTAATCTAAAAAAAAAAAGGAAAAATTACCTATCAAGTACAATGGGCACTAAAAGGGGCGATGGGTACACCTAAAGCCCAGACTTCTTCACCACTATACAAACAGCCATGTAACCAAAAATCATTTACACCCCTCTATTAAAATAAAAAATCTTTTTAAAAAATACTTATTTCAAAGACATTAAAAGTATGCTAATACATTTGACAATGTGGATTTTCACAAGAGTTATCCATTTCTAAAGAAACAGTAAACTTATTTGGTCACAAATATTTATCTTACCTGAATGTTTAAAGAAATTTAATTGTTATTAATATAGCAAATAATGAATCAAAAATTAAGGATACATTCGTATAGCACCTGTTCTCGTCCCAATAGCCAAGATTTTCTGAACGGGATCAAAGGCTAATGCTGTGGGCTGATAAGGAAAACCATGCCGAACTGTCTGAAAGAGAGCAAATCATACAAATAGTCATCAGGAAAATAAAAATTAAAGTCACAATAAGATACCATTGTACAACCACCAGAATGCCTAAAACCATTTTTAAAAGAAAAAGAAAAAAAACTATCATTAAATGTTGACAAGAATATGCAGTAACCTAACCTCATACATTGTTGGTGGGAGTGTAAAATAATGCAAACACTTTGGAAAAATGTCTAGCAGTTTCTTATGAAACTAAACATATGACCTTGCAAATCCATCCCTATGCATGTACCTAGGAAAAGTAAAAGCATATGTTCACAAAAATGATTTGTATAAGTAAGCCCCTAGAAGCTATAACAGTAAAAAAAAAACTAAACAAGGCCCAGATGTCCATCAACAGAAGAATCAAAAAACAAACTGGTTATAATCATACAATGAAATACTAGTAAATGAAATACAATAAAAAAATACAAACTACTGAGAGATGCAACAACATGAATGATTCTCTAAAACGTTATGCTAAGAAACCATACATAAGAATTTATACAGAATGATCACATTTCTATTAAGCTCTAAATAAGTAAAACTAATCTATAATAAAAAAAAATCAGAACAATGGTTTCCTTGAGAAGGTCTGGCTGGAAGAGGTACAAAAGAACTTTTTTCAGTAAAAGTAATATTCTATATTTTCATAGATATTTGTATCACACAAGTATAAACATTAGTTAAAACCCATCAGATGGTGCAATAAAATTTGCAATTTCCCTGTATGTAAATTGTACCTTAAAAAAAGTTAAGAAAAAAGTATTAGAATTAAATACTAAAATTTATTTAATGTTATGCATACTAAAATGTTAAAGGCTAAGTGCACTGACATTTGCAACCTGACAATGCATCTAAAAAATAATATAGATAGGTGGATGGATGATGGATGAATAGATGACAAAGCAACTATTGCAAAATAACTGTCAAATCTCAGTGGTGAGAATATACATAGGAGTGCTCACAATATAATTTTTAAACTTTTCTGTTTGCAAATGACACAATCTCACACAAACACAATTCTAAGAAATACACAAAAAATTATTAGAACTAATAAGGGAGTTCTGCAAACTGAGGTTACAAAATTAATTAAGGAGTCCATTGTGAGATCTGTCAAGATTACTGGAGGGCCTGGTGACCAATTAAAATATAGATTTCCACTGATGCTCATTTCTAATAAATAGTTTTCCCACCTACAAATTTATATTTCATACCATGTTTGTTTAACATCTCTTTAAATGAACCTGCTTAAAACATGTCTGTTAAATTCATCTGTTATTAGAACAGTTCTCGTCAATTGCTTGGAAACTATATGGAAAGGATTTTTAAAAATTGTTCACACAATTATTAATTGACCAATGATATAGTTTATTGATAAAGGCTTTATATTTGGACATGATTAAGCATCTATCAATGCCAAGAAAAGTGAAATGACATTAATTTTTTCAGATCTATAAAAAACATGAGTTGATGTCGCTGATTCAAAGTGTTTTTATGAAGGTAAATTTCTTGGTCCATCTTGTGGCAAAATCAGTATTAGATATCCAGTGCCTTACAAAACTTCCCCAAAGCCCACAAAGACATGGACACTAAACAGCATGATGCTGAGCAACTACTGGGTCAACACTGAAATCAAAGCAGAAATTAAAAGAATCCTGGAAACAAATGAAAATGAAGAAACAGCTTACCAAAACTTCTAGGATGCCATGAAATCAGTTCTAAGAGGGGAATTTATATCTATATGAGCACACATCAAAAAAACAGAAAGAACCCAGGTGGAGAGCCTAAAAATCATCTATGGGTGCTGGAAAGATCACCAATACCCCAACTTTAGCAGAAGAATCCAAATCACAAAAATAAGAGCCCAAATACAGGACATAGAAGACAAAAATATAATAGAAAACATCAACAAAACAAAAAGCTGGTTCTTTGAAAGAATTAACAAGATTGACGGGCCCCTAGCCAGACTGACCAAGAAAAAGAAAAGGCCCAAATAAACACAATCAGAAATACAAAAGATCAAATCATGGTTGTTTGCATTTTTAAGAAACATAGTAGGATGAAATGGAGTCTTTGGGGGTTCAGCTTCTGTTAGTGAAGGGCGTCACCCTCAAGTCCACTTGCAGGTGTGTGGCCAGATGAATTAGGTTAGTCATCTTCCCACATATATCTAGTATCTACAATTTAACAAAGACACAAAGATATCGAAAGATGCCTGATGGCAGGCCTGGCTGAGAGCTAGATAAATCTAGATCTGATAAATCTAGGCCTGACCAAGATCTAGAGCAATGCCCCTAAAAACTACTTTCCACATAAGGACCTTGAACAACTATTGTAATACTATAAGAAAAGGATTGTCAGCAGTGGGAAACTGCTGGGGGGGCGGGGCACACCTCATCAACGAGGGTACCTGCATAATGA
Organism: Tarsius wallacei; assembly: GCA_963574415.1. NCBI lineage: Eukaryota > Metazoa > Chordata > Mammalia > Primates > Tarsiidae > Tarsius > Tarsius wallacei. The sequence continues at coordinate 11,735 of CAUYQG010120027.1, read as the reverse complement.
ACATTTGTATACCTAACCCTGTACTGTACCCCACATTTTTAAAATAAAATTTTTTTAAAAAAAGATAGTTTTCCAATTAAAAAAATCCTTCTCATGAGAATCAAAGTTATATGGGTCAGTGGGTCAGTTTCCCAAGGCCCGATGCCAGAGGAGAGTGTTCCTTAAAGAAACCATTTCTACCCTTCCAGTCTGGTGCTATGGGTTGTTAGGGGGAAAATTGTTTCTGTGTGGATTGAAAGAGCTGTACCACTCCAAAAATGTGCCACATGGACCTCAGGCTGTCTCTGTCATGGAAGCCTATTTTGCTGCTTGTCCCCAGTAGCAAACTTTTTCTATAAAGGGCCAGATAGTCTTTTTGACATTAAGGGATATATAATACATATACAAATGGGCTTGGCTGTGTTGTAATAAAACTTTCTTTACAAAAATGAGTGCTGGCCGAATTTGGTCCCCAGCCATAGTGTGCCAACCCCTGTTATATAGCAGTAATAATTTTAGTGGGGTCCATAGATGCCTAGCTAAAGGCTATGTTTCCTAACCTGCCTGGTAGCTGAGTGACTACAGTTAGTGTGTATTTTGAACACATTTAATCTCAATACTGTTGACATTTTAAACCATACAATTATTATTTTATATATATTGAGATATAATTCATACCATAAAATTCATTGTTTTAAAGCATACAATTCAGTGACTTTTGAGCATGTTCACAGATTGTGTTTGACAATTACTACTGTCTATTTCACAACATTTTTCTCACCCTCAAAGAAACCTATATCCGTAGCAGCCATTCCTCATCCCTGTCTCCACCCTAGCCCCTAGCAACCACATAACTACTTTCTGTTTCTAAAGATCTGTCTATTCTGGACATTTTATATAAATGAAATCATATAATATGTGGCCTTTTGTTTCTGGCTTCTTTCACTTAGCACATTGTTTTTAAGATTCATCCTTGTTATAGCATGTATCAACACTCCATTTTTTTTCACAGCTGAATAATATACCATTGTACAGATGTGCCACATTTTGTTTCTTCATGCTGATTGAGTTGTTTCCATATTGCATACTAGCTGGGTCATATGGTAACTCTAAGTTTAACCTTTGAGAAATTGCCCAACTGTTTTCCAAGGCAGCTGCACCATTTTACGTTCTCTCTAGCTATGCGTGAGAGTTACAATTTCTCTACATCCTCACCAACCCTTGTCTATGTTTGCTTTTTAATTATAGCTATCCTAGTAGGTGTGATCTGGATGGCTTTGATCTGGATGTACTACAATTTATTTATCCATTCTACTATCGATGGCCTTTGGATAATAGTCAGTTTGGGCTATAACCAAAAATGCTTCTGTGCATATTCATGACTTCTCATATGCATATGCATGAATTTCCTATATAAAGGACTAAAATTGGCTGCATCAATATACATTTCCACCAGCAGAGTTTTGAGAGATCCAGTGGCTTTACAATCTTCCAGCAGTGGTATTTTCACAGTTTTGTTTTTGTTTTTGTTGTTGTTCTGGTGAGTGTGGAATACTATTACAGTGTGATTTTAATTTGTATTCCTCTAATAACAGTGCACCTTCTCAAATGTTTACTGGCCATTTGGGTACCCTCTTGTGAAGTGCCTGGTCAAGTGTCTTGCTCATTTTTTTAAACTGGGTTTTCTATGTCTTATTTTCTTTTTCTTTCTTTCTTTTTTTTTTTTTTTTTTTGAGTAGGAGTCTCACTCTGTCACCCAGGCTGGAGTGTATTTGCACAGTCATAGCTTTGTGGCTACTGCAACCTCAACCTTTGGGGTCAGGTGATCTTTCTGCCTCAGGCTTCCAAGTTGCTAAAACTACAGGTGTGTGCCACCACACCTAGATAATTTTTAAAAAAATATTATTGTAGAGACGAGGTCTTACCAAGTTGCCCAGGCTAGTCTCAAACCCCTGAGCTCAGACAATCCTCTCATCTTTGCCTCCCAAATTGCTGGGATTACAGGTGTTAGCCACTGCACCTGGCCCCTACTTTTTTTTTAATTGATTTGCAGGCATTCCTTAGGTATTCTGGATATAAGACTTTTACTGTATTTGTGTGTGTGTGTGTGTGTGTGTGTATATATATATATATATATATATATACTGCATGTAGTAATATTGTCACAAAGCCTTCCTTCTTTATGGTGTATTTTCATGAGCTATATTTCCTCATTTTAATCTAATTCAATTTAATCCGTTGTTGTATAATCCAAAATCATGAAAATATTGTCTTCTATAATATTATAGAGGCTTTATATTTTTACTTTCCACATTTAGACTTGCAATTTACTTAGAATTTATTTTGTATACGATATATTCCTAGCTCTTTGTTTCTCCATATAAATTGTCAATTCCCACACACACAAAAATATATACAGGCATATTGATTAGAATGGCGTTAAATCTAGGAATCTTATTTGGGGGAGAATTGATATTGTTATAATATTCAGTTTTATAATTTATGCAGTCTCTAACTTCCCCAGTGATGTTTTGTGATCTTCTATAGAGAGGTGTTGTACATCTTTTGCTAGATTTATTCCTAAGTATTTGTGAGTTTAAAATATTTTTTAGTTGTCATTTAAAAATTTTATTTTCTACTTATTTTTTACTGGCTTATAGAAATACTGCTTCATTTGGTTTGCTTATATTTTGTTTAAGAGTTTTGCCTCTATGTTCATGAGTGAGAGTAACCTGCAATTTTCTTTCTTCTTGTGGCTTTGACAAATTTTGATATTAAGGTAAACCTAATTTTATAGAATGAATTGGAATATTCTCCCCTTTTCTATTCTCTGTAAAAACTTGTGTAAGGCTGATATAACTTCTTCTTAAATATTTGGAAGAATTCACCAGTGAAGTCGTTTAGAAAGGTTTTTAATTTTGAATTTTTAAATATCTTTAATAGATATAGCACTATTTAGATTTCTAGTCCTCCTGGGTAAGTTATATTTTTCTGTGAATATTTCATTTTATTCTAAATTGGCTAAATTATTGACATAAAGATTTTCATAATATCCTCTTATGATCTTTTCAATGTCTGGTATTTAGTTTCCTGACATAGGTAATTTTTACTTTTTCTTTTTATAAAAAATTGGTCACAATCACCAGAGGGTTAGAAATTTATTATATTCCAAAGGAACAGCTTTTGTCTTACTGATTTTCTATATTTTAAGTTTGTTTTCTGTTTCATCCATTTCTGCTTTTGATTATTTGGAATTCACTTGCTGTTACCTTTTCTAACTTCTGATGAATGCTAAGCTCATGTCAATTTAGCCTTTCTTTTTTCTAAAAGATTATCTAAGCCTACATACTTCCCTCTAATCATGGCTTTAGGAACATCTCACAATTTTGACATAAAGTATTTTTATTATCGCTCAACTAAAGTATTTTTATTTTTTGATTGACGTTATTGTAAAAAATATTCAAATATGGACAAAGAAATAAAGAATAATACAATAAACCCCCATCTATCCATCATTCAGCTTCAACAAACTTAACTATTTTGTTAATCCTTTCTCCTTTATCCTTCTCACTAATACTTTTTTAAAATTTTAATTTTAAACAAAGAAAACTGCAAAACTTTATTGAGAGAAGTTAACGAGTCAAATTTTCAATGTAAGATCAACAGTCTTCAGCATGGCTTCAGCTTGTCTTTTTTACTTAGGGCTGCCCATCACCTGCTTCTGGAGCCTTGGCATGCTCTAGATTAGGTGGAGACTTCCCTTTCACATCAGGACCATCTCCATGCTCATTCCCAGTCTTTTCCAGACCCCTTTCCTGGTGATCACCTTCCAATTCAGGTTCCTCTTCACCTTCAATTACAGGTTTTCCTTCATTCTCTTGTCCAGAATCAATAGTCTCACAATCAGTTGGTTCCTTTTTGTGAGATTTCTCAGGCTTCTGGGCAGCCATAGGATCAACCAAACTGGAAGATTCTTCACTATCTTCTCTTCCTCTGGATTTTGATCTTACTCGAGTACTCATTACTAATACTGGAAAATCGTGAGCCACCGCTAACACCTAAGCTGACCTCTGCTACGTCAGCTCCTCCAGTCAATCTCAAAACACCTCACTAATACTGCTAAGGGCCCGCATGATTTTCAGGTAAACTCTCCACATCATATATTTTTGTCAGTAAACACTTAGTAAGTTCAAAATGTTTTCTAAATCCTACTGTGGGAAAGGAACTGCATTGGTGCAAAAGAGCAGATAAGAAAAGCCAATATGGGAATGGAAAGATAGAAGAAGCCAGACCACGAAGAGCCTTGAAGACAGAATTTTCAAGCATTTTAAGAGCAATGGGACTGGGCGCGGTGGCTCAGCCTGTAATCCCAGCACTTTGGGAGGCCGAGGCGAGAGGATTGCCTGAGCTCAGGGGTTTGAGACCATCCTGGCAACTTGGTGAGACCTTGTCTCCATAATAAATCAAAAACTAAGCCAGGTGTGGTATCATGTGCCTGTAGTTCCAGCTACAGTAAGGCTGAGATGGAAGGATCGCCTGAGCCCAGCAGGTCGAGGCTGTGGTGGCCAGGAGGATGCCACTGCCCTCTAGCCAGGGTGACTGAGAGAGACTCCAACTCAAAAAAAAAAAAAAAAAAAGAGCAATGGGATCATGATTAGGTTTGTTAGTTCGAAAGATCTCTATAGTTACAATGTGGAGAGAGAAGGAATTTTAATAAGAATCAGAGCATATGTAGGTAAACCAGTTAACAGGAATGTGAAATTAAAGAATGGGTGTAATTATAATAGCCCCAATTCCAAACAGCTTTCAAATATCCTTATATAATTCAAGTATCATTCAAAGTGCATACCCCTCCCCAGTTCTTGTTTTATTTATTTATTTATTTATTTTGAGTTGGAGCCTCACTCTGTTCCCCAAGCTGGAATGTAGTGGCACCATCATGGCTCACCACAGACTCGAACTCCTGAGCTCAGATGATCCTTCCACCTCAGCCTCCTGAGTAGCTAGGACTATAGACATATGCCACCAGCCCCATTAATTTTTAAAATTCTTTGTAAAGACAAAGTCTCACAAAGTAATCCTCCAGCCTTGGTTTCACAAAATGCTGGGATTACAGCATGAGCTACCACTCCCGGTCACCTATACTAAGAGAAAATATCCCACCAATAGTCCCACTGAAGGAGTTGTTCTATAATACCGTCACTTGTAGTGACAATAACTAATATTTATTGATTGCTTACCATGTGCCAAGTGAAAGCACTAAAGTAGATGCCTTACACATATACCTTACATATTAATTCAGTTGATCCTCACAACAAGCTTATGATTCAGGCACATTATTATCTCCATCCCATAGGTGAAGAAATGGAAGTTCAGAGAGAATGCCATGAACACATGGGAAGTGTCAGGGACAGACTTCAGTCTTTGCCTTCTGATTCCAGAGCCCATACTCTTAACCACTAAGACATTCTCCTTCTCTCCTTCCCTCCCTGTCTTTGAATCTGGTCCCTCATCATGGGTAATGCCCAATCCACCAATAGACTGCGACCCACAACATAGCTTGTTATGGAAATATGAGCTTGGAACATCAGATTTCCATTCTCACAGGTTTGAATCAAGAAATGCTGAGAAATAGGCGCATATTGTTAGGAGGAGCTAAAGAAGAAAGTTTTTGATATAGAGAAAAGCTGTCAAAGCCGTGATAGTCCATGTATAAAGACAAAGCGATGAAAAACTATGAATAAGTTAAAGTCATACAGCACGAAAAGGACACAAGGAGAGTAGAAGCAGAAGTCATCAGTCAAGAGACAGGCATGTGAAGAGAACGCTGACTGATATTGATGGCTGAATGTTCAAGTGAGGATCAACAGACTCCTGCTGCTTAGGTGGCCTGGAGGACTGCCTTGGATCCAATTTCCACTCCTGTGAAGCTTGGATCCACCACAGACCCCACTCTTCTAATAGCCTGATTGTTTGACTATTCCTGGGTTCCCGAAGCACAGGAAGACTTAAGTGTAAACCTACTTTGTCAGTCCTGATCCAGCTAAAGTTTAATACAGGAATTAATGAAACAGGTATGGAAGCACTGAGAAGCCAAATAGGGTGTGATAAGTCATATCAAAGATCAGCAACAGCAGGGCTCTACTACCATGTTTAGGGCTGGATGACAAAGGAAGGAAGTGGTATTATAAGAGCCAAAAAATGTGGCCCAGAGGGATCTGGAACCAAAGAGAGAAACTATCCATCAGAAACTGGAACCAGAGACATTGCCTGAGGTTCAGTAAGACATGAAGAAATACTCAAGTTTCCCCCCTCACCTCTGGATTTATATTTCTCCTGATGCTTCGCATTGGCTGAACCTACCTGGAAGCCAGCTGGCAGGGAAACCTTAGAAACTGCTTTGGGGTGACTGCGGTAAATACCCAGAAATACAAACATCAGGAGCTCCTAGTAGGCTAGGCCTGCGGAGGAAATCAAGGTGTCATTTAATGATTCCATTACTAACCTCCATTCTATATTCCTTCTTACCCCTACTTTGAAAGGTTATTATTATGAATTGTTGAAAACTCTGGGGTGTCTCATAGACCAAAGGACCAAATACGTATATTTGGCAAGTCATCTTCTTCTGGGGGTCTCTCAGACTTGGATATAATTTTTTCTTTTAACCTTAAAGATCTGTCTTTATGAAAACATGAACTCCTTTGTATTGGTTTGCTAAACTGGGGATGTTGGAAGTGGGCATTGGGTCATTTTATCACCACATTAAGGATGGACAAGTCTTAGAAGAACTGTTCCTTACAATGCTTCATTTTTTAAAAAAAGAGCACAATGTTTCTAGTGGGATTGATTAATAAATGTCTGCATAAATTCATGTGTATAATGTCTCAGAGGGAATGAATTTCTGGCTTTAAGTAGGAATGTTTCCTTTCATTTGTTCGCACATTAACCAACATTTTTGCAAACACCTAGTACATATTTGGTACCGGGAAGATTGCAGTGACCAAGACTTTATTAGTTCATTCTATGTTGCTATAACACAATACCACAGGCTGGGTAATTTATGAAGGAAAGACATTTATTTGGCTCATGGTTCTGGAGGCTGGGAACTCCAAGAGTATGATGCTAGCTAGCATCTGCTTGGCTTCTGCTTCGGCCTTCTTGCTGTTTCAAAACATGGCAGAAAGCATCACGTGGTGAGAAGACAAAAGCAAGGAAGCCAGGGACAGCTCACTTTTATTATAAAGCCATTCCTGCACTAACGAACCCACTCCCATGATAGTGACGTTAATCCATTCATGAGGGAAGAACCCTCATTAATTAACTAATTAATTCACAAAGGCAGAATCAGTAGTAATCAATTCATGAGGGCAGAAGGATCAAGTTTCCAATCCATAACTTTTAGGGGATACAATCAAAACTATAGTGAAGAACAACACAGTTTTTCCCTTCATGCTACTTATTCAGGCCCTGGAAATACAGCCTTGATTCCTGTAGAAGAGACTCTGAGGACATGAAGTTCGATATCAGTTTTAAGGTTTTTCACCAAATACAATCAGGGACAAATGGGATGAAAATAAGTTGCCTAGAATATAGTCCGTGTCAAGTTCTATTTGGGCTGTCTTGTAGTATCTATCCTTGCTCAACATGTTTAACAGATCTTTTTGTAACAATTTTTTATGAGTGGTCTTACTGATCAATTGTATGATTTTTAGGTTTTATGTTTTCAGAGTTTATTTCTACTTTAGTTTTCTGCAGTTAATGCATTTACATGGAGAATAGTACAAATGGATGACATAATTTTTATGTCTTAGATTTAAGTAAGTGACATTTTTTTCTTTTTCTTACTCTTCTTGCCTATGAATCAGACAATGTAAGTCCATCCTTAATGCTGTTCATTGTAAAAGTAAGGCTATTCCCACCAGGAAGAAGAAAAGCGCTTTAAAAAGGGAGAAAGCAATCTCATGGTCTTTTGCTTGTTCGGGTGCAACACAGTAATTGCCTTACTTCAAAATATTTACCACTTTGTGAACTTTATTAGCTAATCAATTGGGTCAATATATAATTTGACTTTGCTGTCATTTTTCTAATAAGTGACAAATCTTCTCTGGCTTTCTGACACTCAATAAAGTAATGGCTTCCCTTAGACTTCAAGACTATATTCTAAGGCTATGATTATACAGTATGTATGTATTCATTCTACTTTTAGATTTGAGTTTGTTCCAATTTTGACTAAAACATTATATGCTGATATGCACAATCTTATCTGAGTAACCTGGTGACCATGTGTGCCAATTTCTCTGGAGCAGCAATTCTCAAAGTATGGTGATAGTGTGAGGACTCCTGTGTTGTGGGTGGGGAGTGGGGCAAGGTTCCTGTGGTCCTTCCAGAAAGTTCACAAAATCCTCCCCTTTCCAGCTACGAGCTGTGAGAGACCAAACATTCTTCATACACTTTTACCAAAGCAGCATATTACAATCAATTGCAGAAACAAATGAGAAACCAGCTGTCTTCTATTGACCTAAACATTTAAAAGATGCATGAAAAAGTAAAACAGTGACACTTTTCTTAGTATTTTGTATTGTAAAATGTAGTTATTCTTTATAAGAAATGTTCTCTGCTAACATGTAATGTGACTATTGCCTGTTAATTTTAAGTAAATGAAAATCAAATATTCATAAAATGTCTCAGTTATAATTTCTGATATAGGAAATATTGACAGATACACCTTTCATAAACAAAAGCTCTTTGGGGTCCTTAAGAGCTTAACAGCCAGGCATGTTGGCTCATGCCTATAATCCTAGCACTTTGAGGGGCCAAGGAGGCCAGGATTTTGAGACCAGCCAAGTTAACATGGCAAGATCCCATCTTTTATATATATATATATATATATAATATATATATACACACACACATATATATATATATATAATTTATTTATTTATTTATTTGAGTTGGAGTCTCACTCTGTAGCTCAAGCTGGAGTGCAGTGGCACGCTCACGGCCACCCTAGCGTCAACCTGCTGGGCTCCGGCAATCCTTCTGCCTCAGCCTTCAAAGTAGCCAGAACTACAGGTGCACACTACCACACTGGCTAATTTTTGATTGATTGTAGAGGTGAGGTCTTGCCAAGTTGCCCGGGTTGGTCTCGAATCCGCATTTTCAGGCAATCCACTCACCTCAGCCTCCCAAACTGCTGGGATTACAGACTGAGCCACAGACCCCAGTTTATTTTTAAATTTTAAATATGTGGGGTACAATTCAGGGTTAGGTATACACATGTTCATTATGCAGCTACCCTTGAAGACCCCCGTCTTTTAAAAAAATTAGCTGGGTGTGGTGGTTCTGCCTATAGTCCTAGCTACTTGGGAAGTAGAGGTAAGAAGATCACTTGATCCTAGGATTTCTAGGCTACAGCCATGATCGCACCTCCAGCCTGGGCGACAGAATGAGAGAGAGCCCGTCTGTAAAACAAACAAACAAACAAATAAATAAATAAACAAATAAATACTTAAACAAACATGTAAATAAATGTATAATAGAGACTAAGGAGTTTAAGAACTGCTCCTCCAAGGATCACACCTAGGAATGGAATAAGAATTCTGGGTCATAGGTTATTCATTACATTCAATTTTAGTAGATAATGCCAGGTTTTCCAAAATAATTGCTTTCCAAATGGAGTGCTCTAGGAAAGAACTTTAAACATGGTATTTTCTGTGATTTATGCTTTTTATTTGATTTGCAGAAGACTTCAAACTATTGCAAAGGACATCTAGATTTTTGGGAGGGAGGGGGGTATGGTAGATAGGCTCCATCATTTAATAGCAAGGTGGTCTTGGACAAACTATCTAGCTTCTCTTTATCTCAGTTTCTTCATAGAATTGTTTTGTCTTTATGATCACATGGTCATATATGTAAAGAAGTACAGCTGTGTCTTATACACAGTCTATGCTAGGCAAAATTGTGATTAACAAATGTTTGCTATGGTCAAGGTCATTGCCATAATTTTTATGGAAATATAGAATATAGCTGAGATATGCTGTGATTAGCACTGAGACTGTAACTATGCTGGTGAAATGGCTATTTTATTAGGTGTCAACATACTTTAGGGAGAGGTCTAAGAATGTATGAACTTATAGAAATTGAAAAATTATACTTCCTCTGGATGGGGCCAGGAAGCCCAGATGCTCTCTTTTCTTTCATTTAAGCAAATGAAAGCCCAGATGGTGTTTGCATCAACTTGAGATGAGAAATAAATTTCCTCTGCCCAGATCCAGAAAGAACCCGTTTACTTTCTACGTGATCCAGGAAGATGAAGAGACGAATAGCTTAATAAAGAGCCAGCATTTATTAAGGGTGTTGTTCTAAGAAATTGCCTAACAATTCTACATATTGGATACTTTTCTTAATCCGTTTTACCGAGGCTTGGAAAAGTTAAGCAATTTTTCTAGGTCTACATATTTGTTAAGGAGTGGAGCTCAGATTTACCAAGGCAATCTCACCCAAGAGCCCTCGCTTTATTTTCTCCCCATTCCTGCCTCACTTGAACACTCAATTCTCAAAAACATCTGTTTTAGATGCCTAGGGCAGTCCGATATATTTTAGTTCTATCAGTGAATCTGTGAGACAAGCATGACTATACTGAGAGAAATGATTTAGCTGGTGAGTACAGAGCAGTTTTCCTGAAATGATGTGAGCAACCCGGGCACAATCCTAGGCAGATATACATTCATAAGTGAAAGAGACAGAATAATGTTCTGCTTGGTCTAAGGTGAGTTTCTCGGGACAATCTGTCCCAAGTCTTTTGGCAGCTCTTCCCCCCTGAGGATTTCACATTATTGAGTTGATCTCTTTCACTCCTTTCTTCATTGAGTTCTTTTGATCTTGTTAGTGCTTTTCCACTTACAATGCTTTTCTCAGCAATCCAGTGAGGTAAGCAAGGCAGGTATTCTTATTCTCATTTTACAAATCTGTTAAGTGGTTTGCCTAAGTAACACAACTGGAAGGTGGCAGAGTCAAAATTAGCCTAGGTTACTGTCCCTCCCCATCTTGTGCTCTTTCTATTATGTTCTAATTGGCATTCTAAAATACCACTCTCACTACCCTTTTGTTTTTCCCTACAGTTTCTCTGTTTACTTTTTAGCTCACCTCCCCATTCCTACTGAAAAATTACGTACAGTCATAACAGCCCTTCCATATCATCCATGTCTATCTTATTAAGAGATATTGATGACCCAATTCAAGTGTTTCTTGAAAGAGTATTCCTTGTCCATAAATTCTCAGGTTTTAAATGTTTGGAAAAGCTTTTCTAGTGAGTTTTTAGTATGACTAAATAATAGATTCAAGGTGTCTTTTAAAAAGTACTTGAATCTGGCTGCAGGCTCACGTCTGTAATCCCAGCACTTTGGGAGACTGAGGCAGGAAGATTGCTTGACTCCAGGAGTTCAAGACCAGTCTGGGCAACATAACAAGACCTCATCTCTAAAAAATATCAAAAAAAATTAGCTGGGTGTGATGGCATACTCCTGTAGTCCCAGCTACTTGGGAGGCTGAGGTGGAAGGATCACCTGAGTCCAGGAGGTCGAGACTGTGGTAAGCCATGATTTTACCATTGTACTTTAGCTTGGACAACAAAGTGAAACCCTGATTCCAAAAAAAAAAAAAAAAAAAAATTACCTGAGATTAACGTGGCTTTGATTTTGGCAGAGTAAAATAAGAAATCAGTCTAAAATGTTTTTATATGCCCCCTTTACCTTATT
>CAUYQG010120018.1:0-27091 GCA_963574415.1 Tarsius wallacei | reverse complement strand
CTGCCCACACCATGCTGAGTGTTCAGCAGTTTTTGATAAAAAATGGCATGACCCCTGTGCCCCACCCTCCCAATTCACCTGATTTCAGAGCAATTTTTTTTTTGTTTCCTCGGATGAAAAAAGTCCTTCAAGGGAAATATTTTGCCAGTATGGAAGAGGTGAAACAAAAAATGGCAGAAGCACTAAACACCATCAAAATTGACTAATTCAAAATTGTTTTGAGTCGTGGAAAAAGCATCTCGATAGGCATATTACATCAAATTAAGAGTATGTTAAAGATGACTGGAGTTTAAACATATACAAATAAATACACAATTTTTAAAATAAATAAATTTCATTTTTAGGGTTTTCCCCTTCGTATAATATGTATAATCTCCAGACACATATGAAGTGGACGTTTTATCTTCATGTTATAGAAGAACAAAACCGAGAAACAAAAAAAGCTAAATGACTAAAGTCACACAGGTAGTCAACTGAGATAAAATCTCAGGATCTGTGCTCCCAGTGTCAGAGTTACATAGGTTGGTCTTTTCCTAAAACCTCTGCCTCAGAACCCATGGCCCAGGTGGACAGACCTAGTCCAGGCCCTGACTTTGTCTTATTGAATTGTTTCTGATATGATATTTATGTACTGAAAAAGGGCTCAAAGCATGTCAACTCGATAAATACTGTGTTTGTTACCTGTGTTTGTGAAACAATTCCACCAAGCTACTATCACTGCTGTCAGCCAGCTATTAAGCATGGAGTCTAGCCAGTTCTGCAGGGGTTCACTCTGATAATTAGGGTATCTCTCTCTCTCTCTCTCTCTCATTCTCTCTCTCTCTCTCTCTCTCATCTATCTCTCTATATTGGAAGTATATAGTTAAGAAATAAATAGTAGCATTGATAACAGTTTTACAGAATTGGGAAAGTGAGCTGTGGCTCAGTGTAGTTTTTAGGAGAAGATGAAGATTGAGCTAACCATTGAAGATAGACAAAAACTGACAAACTGCCAACTCTTAAGTCTCTCAGTATAGTATTTGGCCAGCAAAACACTGTCATTATGTGATTGAACATGTACTCATTGGGTCCCATACCCCTATAATATAGAGGATTTTTAGATACAATATAGACCATTCTGGGTGTATGGTTTTTGGTGTATGGTAGGCAAAAGAGACCTATTGGGTCTTTTCAAAGACTCTTCTTACCCTGAAAATATTGACTTGCCCCCAAAGATCCTAGCTGTTATAATAATTTTTGGGGTCTCTGTGACCTTTCAGGTCCTCCCCTGGGAATCTAGGTAACAACTTCTAGCATGAGCCCAAACCAAGGTTTTCCCCAAAGTTCCCTCAATGGAGCACTAGCCTGGTAATAGATTCCATGGCATGGCCACAGTAGTTCAAAGTGCTATGAAGTATGGATATATAGGATGCCTGGAAGTATCAAGGCTGTATCCATGGCCCAAGGACCCCTGCAGTCTGCCAGTCCTGGAAGCATTTAGAATGATCTCCAGGTGTTTTCTAGTGTTTCTGCAAGGCAGCAATTTCAGTAGATGTAATATAACTTCCTTCATGTTTCAAATTCCTCGTTACAACATATCCCTGAAACAATATTGTTAATTGTCTAGAGAATAAAAACCCACCTCCCTAATATGCAATTTATAACTTTTCCCTACTGTCCTTTCCATTGTTGTCTACTGCCACATTCTAACTCAATAGTTAATACTCATGAATTTAGTGTTCCAACCATGTGGTTGCCTACCCAGACTGTGCGCATGTATAATTCATGTAAGTGTTCCTGCTACTCTCTCTACCTAAAATTCCCTCCCCACAAAATGTTTTTAGAAATCTTGCTCATTGGTAGAATATAAGTCTCACAAATGCAGAGATGGATATCTGCTTTGCCCACTGGTATAGCCAATCAAGGGAGTGCCTGGACCTAGTACGTACTCACTAAGGGTTTGTTAAATGAGCAAAAGAGTCTATCAAGAGCAGTTCAAATGTCAGCTCTTCTCTGATGCTGTTCCACATCCTTTTGGTCAGAATGCATAGTTCTTTCCTCTGGGTTTTAATAGTGTTTTGTTTATATTCTGTTATAACCCACATCATAGAAATTTTGTATTAGAGTTAGTTGTGTGCGTTTCCCTCCAGATAATGGCTTCCATAAGGGCAGGGTAGTACATATTAACCATTTACTTTCATCGTTCACTATTCCTTTTACACTTAAATAATGCATAGACTATACTTAGTATTAATATATACTAATTAAATTGAATTTCTGAGTAAGATCTTTCCAAAAGACACATTTAATACTACCATAGCTTCATAAGATGCAAAAATGACATACTTCTATTAGAAATTATTTGTTTTTTGAAAGTTATTGTCAAACCTTCTAATGTCAGAGATTTTTGTGGTTCTACCTGGATTATAACACAACTACATTTTGTTCAACCTTAGTACCCTGTAGCTTTGGATCTTCCTGCAAGTACCAAGATTTCTAGACTCTGGGAAACTCACCTAACCCCACAGAGCTTAAAGGTCTTCTTCTATAGCAAGAAGGTGTTGAACAAGCAATGACTAAGAGTTCAACACTGTGGTCCTTTCTCTATCTGGCTTGGACGTTTGCCCGAATTCCCAGCAAGGGTTTGGTTTACACAGGCATCTGCTGCCTGTGCCTGTTGCCCAGAAGTCTTGGGAACCCATCCTGGACCTCTTTGGAAGCTAACACTGCACTTTTGAGTTAAACCAGAAAAATGGCCAATCTAAAGAAGAATGTCTAGTTCTCTAATGAATCTATTAGAATGTAATGCTTAGAGCCCCTTGTAACATAGAACAAACTCCCCTCTTCTGCCACTATGCTAGTTCTACTAATGTCAAGCCAACGGGTCTTGCTGAACACATTTCTTGAGGGGTATAGCACTTCCTTGTCCATCAAGCAAATGCATTTAGTTTTTATTAAAAGCAATCTTTTTTCTTTTAGCTCTAGGGGTCTTTTATGATTCTTTGACAGATTATGGTGTAAATCCAAAGTACTCTTTACAACTTCTTAACTAACCCTTTTTGTGGTTGTGTCTATCCCAGCAAAAGACAGAAATAGGACATGCTTAAACAATATTGTAATATTTTAGCAGAAATGCTGAGCAAGTCCTTCAGTTTTGTTTTTCTAACATCATGTTGAGCAATACTATTTCAACCCAAATAGTTCTCAGCATATATTTCCTCAGGATGAGGATTCTGGGGCTTAAATTCACTCAGCCTCTCAAGAAATTTCAGTCAAGTAAAGAAAAGAGTCAAATAAATCCCATGGCATTTCATGAAGCCACCTCAAAACTACAAAAAACTTAATTAGACTATGGTTATTTGACTTAATGATGTTTAAAACAATATTCACAAATTGTGGGTGAGAAAAAAAAATCACTTGGTGCCATACTTCAAAAGTGTCGCTTTCAAAATTGCTTTAAGCAGGAAGCAACATACATTCCTCTGCCTATTGTAGAATAATTAAGTTGAAATGGTAAAAGTCAATTGTTTCAATACCATTACAGTTCAATTGAATCATGTTAATTAGATCCAGCTTAGTTTCATTCTCTCTCTTGGTGTGGAGCAAAATTTACTGTCAGCCATCATTGAATAAAACCTTTTAAAATACGTAAAACCCAATTATAAAAGATGGGCTTTGCAGATCTCTAATTAGCAAACGACTTTGAAAGTATATTAATGAAGGTTCACTTCCAATTTAATTTTTAATAATGTTATTATCATGACATTAAAAAAACATAAAACACCTTTCAGAGAAGGAAACACAAATCCTAGGAGCAACAGCAGCATTGCTGCTGCTTGGAGTGGAGAATGAGCAGATGAATTTGGTTGGTGCTTTTATAGTGTTAAGTCTCATCTTTCAATCATACAGTTGGAGAAAGTCAGTTTTTTTGTCTTGCCTTACAATTTCAACACCAATATCTGTGCCCTTTAAGTTCTTGCCATGGATTGAGCAATGAATACTGAATCTGAAGGATTTGGGAAGCTGTATGTAATAGGGGTTACACAGTCAATAAGTTAATAAAAAGGATACTCTTGAAAGACACAGGCCATGTCCTGATGCTTTCATCTCTAAAAGAACTTTCACCCAACTGCCACACATCTCAAAGTTATCCTGGACCAGTGGCCTTCCAAGTGGTCCTGAACAGGAGTGTGACCAGAAACTGCCTGCAGAGGGGTCAGACTCCAATTACTAAGTCAGACTGTTTATCTCCATTTAGTAGTGAACTCACTGAGCTCAGGAAATAAAGACCGTTTCACATCCACCCATTGATATTTTGCTCTGTTTTATAAAAATTCCTTATTGAGTGTGGCATTAGATTCAAATATTTTCCTCTGCATCCTTAATGCATTTCAGGCCAAAGTGCATGCAGAGAAGCCTTCTGGGCTGGTATTGTAAAGCCCAGTGTTGAGCATTTACAACAGCTTATTTGTTTTAGAATATGCTTATTCAAAGTTTGTTTATTCTTTATGGCTTTCTTGCTTATTTGCATTTACATTTCCTTTTCGTGGTACTACAGTATTTGGCTTGATTCCACATATATCCATTAACTTCTCATTTCCAGTTTATCACATTTACCCTGATTGGAAAGCTAGGGGTAACTTAGGGCCATCTTGATAATCTTTAATTGCCCTTCAGATTTCATATTTGATGTTCCTTTCTCCAAGAAGCTTTACCCAGACCTCAGAAACTGGTTTAGCATTTCTCCTAGGGTTTCCATAGTGTCCTACAATTATCCATATTAACACATGCATGGCTTTGTATGGGATTAATTGCTTACTTGTCTGCCTCTCCTGTTTAACTATTAATTCACTGAGGGCAGGGCATTATGTGCTTTATAAAACTTGTATTCAGTGTTCTTAATATACCACTTGCTGGATCTCTCACTGTAGCACACTGAACAGAAATGTCTTGAATGGAGGCAGAGTGGTAGAACAGAAGCAGCATGGATTTTAGTTTCTCACAGCCCCAGATTCAAATCCTTCCCACACTTTACCAGCTAGACATGCTGATCAAACCAACTGCATACCATTTTTGTGATTTGTCAAGTGAGAGTATAAAAGTCTACCTTGCAGAAATGTGTAAGAATAAGAGCTAAAATATTCTTCATATCTAAGCATCAGAGGATGACCAAAGATTGTCATGGTTCTCTTTACTCCTGAGAGATTTCTATTAAGTGCAGTGATTGGATTCAATCTCTGTCCTTAGATATGCCATGTTATCTGTAAAGCTCAGCTCCTTATAAAGACGTGCACGCATGAAGCTAGTGCAAAGAATATTATGTTAAGAAGTTAATTACCAACTAATTTAGGATGTGTTTATCTACATGCATACTAGCTTGGATGCTGACAGGGACCCTGACAATCTTTACTAGGCCAGCAGGTAAAAAGAAGCATCAACTCTGTAGTTTTCAAATGCTGGGTATTAACTCACACGTAGCAGGTATTTCTGCTCTGACTGGACTTTTTCTTGCAGCAAATCACTAGATTTCATGCAAGGTTTACAGCAGCTTTAATGGGATGAAGGTATCTCATGTGAAAGGTTACAAGGCAAGAATAAAATCAAAATTGGAACCCAATCAAGCAATTTGTTGAAAGAAATGGCTTGTTTCCACCATGGTCTTTCTTTAAATGCCCTTGAAATAGAGGACATACTCTACCCTGGGGGGGCAAGTACTTTGTTAGACTTGCTTCCTGAGAGATCCTCACCTGTTTTCATTCTTTTGGAGATAACCTGGGCTTTTCTGAAGTTAAATCTCACTTGTGCTTTACTCTGAGGCTGGGAAGCCAGCAGTGTGACTGAGACCAGAAAAAAGTTGTGAAAGACACTAGGCTGGGATCAGAATTTGCTAATATTCTGGGGAAAGACACTGAGGTTGAGATAAAACTAGCATGTGTTTTACCTACTTCTCTAGTCTAATCATTAAGTTACTTAAATGGTATGAGAGTTACATATATGTATATATCTCATTTCCTACTCCACACCCTCAGCCCATTGTCCTGACAAATCATTTAAAATTTCAAGTATTTCTTGGCACTACATGACCATATGCTTTAGGGCAGTGGTCCTCAACTCCTTTGGCATCAGGGAGCAATTTTGTGGAAGACAATTTTTTCACAGGGGGATGGGGGATCAGTAGGCATTAAATTCTCATAAATGTCTGCAACCTAGTTCCCTTGCATGCATAGTTCACAATAGAGTTTCTGCTCCTATAAGAATCTAATGCCTCCACTGATCTGACAGAAAACAGAGCTCCACTCACCCGTTGCTCACCTCCTGCTGTGTGGCCCAGTTCCTAGCAGGTCATGATGAGGCCAGTGTATTGGGGACTTCAGCTTTAGGGTACAGTGGCTAAATCTAATTTTAACGTAATTTAGCCAACGATGTGCATTCCTACATTTTTTAAAGAGTAGAAACTCAGTTTTCAAATTGAGAAAAGATGAAATTCTATTCTCCCAATTTCCAAAAACAGAAAGTAACAGCACTAAGTTAAAAATCACTTCTGAATCAAGATAAATCTTTGCACAGATACCTGCTGAGAGAAACCAGGAATGACACAGAGGAACAGGTAAGAATTTTCATTTATTCCTGAGAACAATCAAGTGTGGCACCTGACAGAAAAATTGCTATACAATCAGAAACTTTATGTAAAAACATTTCGAGGATTGAGCAAGAGAGGGCAAGAGCAAAGGGGAAAATCTAAAACCCAGTACTCTTTGTTTCATTCCCAATTCAAAATGTGGGCCAGGCACAATGGCTCTCATGTTTGTAATGCCAGTGCTTTTGGAGGCTGAGGTGGAAGGGTCACTTGAGTCCAGGAGTTCAGCACTGCAATGAACTAGAATCAGGTCACTGCACTTCAACCTGAGTCACAGTACCAGATACTGTCTCTTAAAAATAATGCAAAGGAACAAATTGTATCTCTATGATAATCCAAAACTAAAGAGCCAAATTCACTAATTTTTAAAAAGTTTATACTTATAGCAGACCTTCTAGCTATAAAGTCCACATAGAGGGATCACCTAGTCCTGATTTTCCTAGTACTGTCTGGGTTTTAAAACTGAAAGTCCCATGTCCATAGGGAGATACTCTAATTCCAGGCAAATCAGGACAGTTTATCCCCTAATTCTAGGAAAATTCTTGTATTTAATGATCCTTTTTCCCAGTGTGTAGCTTCAAGTTATCAGTCAAGCTGTACTAATTCCTGAATCAGTAAAATATAGTGTTTCACAATATAGACACAACATTCACTCTATACTTGGTAGGTTCCCAGAATCATAGCACAGGGATTCTCTATTTTCTAAGAGAAGATCACAGGGATTCTCTATTTTCTAAGAAATATTTGTTCATCAAATTCAAGATGTTGTATTCTAAGAATACTTTTCTGGTCAAAGAATCCTGCAGTAGACCATTCTTAAAAGTTACCAAGTTGTTCTTGCATTTGGTTTTGGAAAACTGAATTGCTATGCTAATTTTGTTCAAGTTGGGAGTACTATACATTGAAATGCATACTTTAGAATAAAATCTATGTGATTAAAAGCAGTCTTTCTGCTCTTACCTGTGGCAGTTACCAATGATGCCCTGCACAATTTTCTGCCAGCCTGGTTCCCTCATGCCCCAGCTATAGGGAGTGCTGTCTGTCCTTGGCCTACAAAGGCTTGCAGACTCTGAGATGACAGACAGATTGGGCCCCAGACTCCCAGTGAGGTGGTGGCCAATGGCCAATAAATAGGTAATGTTGAGGTGTGTAAGACTCCTGGGGAGACTTTGTGTGTCTGGGTGAAATTTTATGTACTAAAGGTCTCCTGTGGAATTAGACTGAGGCTAGATTTCTCTTATTTCTTCTGTTGCCTAACCCAACTTCCCTCACTGCATTACTGGTTTCTACTAAGAACACGCCCTCAATAAACCACTTGCATAAGATTCCCCATCTTAGGAGGTACTTCTAGGGACACTGAACTCTAATATATCTTATGATATATATGAATCAATATTTTATCAATATTTTACTCAAAATTGTCAAGCTTGTGATTATTTATTTGGCTATTTGTGTCAATAATTATAAAATTCTCAAGACAACATGGGAACTTTCCCTAAAGTAATTGAGGAGGAGGAAGATGGAAAGTAACAAATTGACTGTCTATCAGGTTATATTTCATCCCCGTTAATCATGACCAAAATCCTACAGGGTAGATATCTTTTATCTCCTTTTTTTTTAAGTCTATAGGAAACTGAGTCTCAGATAGGCCAAGATGGTATCATTAATTAATAAGGAGCCCGAGTTTAACTTAGGTGTCTCATTGTAAATATTTTATTTCTTTTTATTTCTTTTTAATTTACTCTTCTGTTTTCCTCCACGTCTCCTTCTTTTTACATTCAGTTTCTCAATGTAAAATACCAGTTTAAAAATAATAAAAAATACCTTTATATTACCAATAACAACCTCATCAATACTCAAAATGAATGTTAGTTTTCCATAAGGTATCATTAATTTTAAAAGTTTATACCTGGGCCAGGCGCAGTGGCTCAGCCTGTAGTCCTAACACTTAGGGAGGCCGAGGCAAGAGGATTGTGTGAGCCCGGGAGTTCGAGACCAGTCTGGGCAACTTGATGAGACCTTATCTCTACAATAAATTACAAAAAACTAGCCAAGCATGGTGGCGTGTGTCTGTAGTTCCAGCTACTTGGAAG
Organism: Tarsius wallacei; assembly: GCA_963574415.1. Classification (NCBI taxonomy): domain Eukaryota; kingdom Metazoa; phylum Chordata; class Mammalia; order Primates; family Tarsiidae; genus Tarsius; species Tarsius wallacei. The sequence continues at coordinate 18,382 of CAUYQG010120018.1, read as the reverse complement.
GCTGAGGCGGAAGGTTTGCCTGAGCCCAGCAGGTGGAGGCTGCGGTCGCTGTGAGTTGCCACTGTCCTCCAACCTGGGTGACAAAGAGTGAGACTCTAACTCAAAAAAAAAAAAAAAAAGTTGATACCTGAATCAATGAAAATAGAGTGAATAAAAAAATCACATATTGTTTAGTTGATAACATTGACCCTATGTAAGAGTCAACATGTGATACATCTAAAATGTGAAGTGTGAATTCTACCACGCTAAACATGTGCAGAATAATTACTGCTGAAGTAACCTTTCAGAGAGATAATTTCATTTATTGTCTTTCTTTTTGAAATGTTTTGTTGGCATGTCTTGATAAAATGTGAAGTCTGTGTGAGTAATTGCAATCTTTAGCTGGATGTGTTTTTTTTTGTATAATGATGTTCCAATTTTATTTCTAATAATAGCTCAATGAAAAGAAAATGTGTAGCTCATTGAACAGAGTAAACTTAGTTGAGGTTCAAAATCAGGTCAACAGTTTGTCACATTAAGAAATCTCCATTATTTCTTTAACACTAAACCTCCTGCAATTATTGGAATTGTCTTTCAAAACAGTTAGCAGTGACTACACACACACACACACACACACACACACACACACACACACACGTATATTCAGAATTTTTCAATTCCTCATTCAGAAGAATTTTAACCACAAATACTGTCATTCCTTGATTAGAAACTTGTTTGAGGTCATAAATTATAATTAAATTATTTGAATAACTCTAGATTATTGGATAATTAAATGTCAGTGATAGCCTATTTGCCATTGGTTCCGAATATTTATTTTAAAATAATGCAAGATATTTAGAAGGGAAGAAAAAGGGTCTCCCTTAAAAGGGGTTGCCTTAACTCTTATTTATCATTCTGCATCAGTCTTAAAGCTGTATATACCATACGATCAATATAAGAAAAGAATGAACAGAAAAATCTCAGAAAATTAGCTCAAATTATTGTGTCAAAAATCTCAATTTCAGAGGCTAACTTTAGGATTCACTTTTTACAAAAAAGGCAACTATGAATGTTGTTATTTGTTTCTCTGTGTCTTCCTTCTTAGGGAGTCAGTGTACTCAGATACCAGTTTCAAGCTGTAATGAGCTTGAAATTCAGATTGCTGGGTTTTAATTTTAATGACTAAAGCCCTGGCTGTGGGGTGAACTCATTGTTTGGTGGAAGGTTAGTGGCAAGGGTTTGCCCTTCACCTCTGCAGTGCCCGCTTCACTCACCTGCTGTTCTTCAGCCTGTCCCCAAGTGTGTCGTACTATTCCCCACCATGTTGCCTGCCAGTCTCCAACTCATTCTCCAAAGTGAGGGCAAACCCACATGTCCTCTGAGAAGGTCTACACAGCAACTCAGGTTGGAAGAACACTATTGCCCTGATGATTCCACCCTCCGTATTTGCTACAATATAGCCAGACTGAGGCACATATTTGTTTTCATGTCTATTTTCATATTGGACTCTTCTCTCCTTGAAGTCAAGAATCATGCCTCATCTGTCTTATGAGTAAAAGTTCTGCCAACATTTCCAGCACACAGTACATTTTGTTCAATATTGAATGTAGAATAAATGTTTCAGAGTCAGGTAAATAAAATGGATGAGTGTTTGTATTTCATGAAATGGTTCTACTCTGGAAGAGTTTTTGAATATGGGTGAAATTATGGCATGAATTATTTCTTCTCGTAATTTATATGCTTAAACCCTAATCCCAGCACCTTAGAATGTGAAAGTATATAGAAATAGGGCCTCTCAGGAGGAAATTAAAGTTAAATGAGGTCATAATGGTGGAGCCCTAATTGAATGTCTTAGTCTGTTTTGTGTTGCTGTAAAAGAATACAACCAAGTGGCTAATTTATTAAAAAAAATAAATTTATTTCTCACAGCTCTGGAGAGTGGGAAGTCCAATATCAAGGTGCTGGCATCTTGTAAGGAACTTATTACTAGGTCATTCCATGGTGAATGGCAGAAGAACAAGAGAGCAAAAGAGAGTGTGTGAGAAAGGAAGCCAAATTTATGTTTTTATCAGGAACCCACTCTCAAAATAAAGATATTAATCAATTTGCGAGACTTTCATGACTTTCTTAAAAGTCCCACCTATCAACACTGTTGCATTATGGATTAAGTTTCCAACACATGAACTTTGTGGGACACGTTCAAACATTAGCATTAACTATGATTGGTGTCTTGATAAGAAGAAGAGAAGATGCCAGGGGCACACACATAGAGTAAAGACCATGTGAGGGCACACAGAGAGGGCAGACATCTTAAGTCAAGGAGCAGGGTCTCAGGAGAAACCACACCTGCTGACACCTTGATGGTGGACTTCTAGCCCCTAGAACTATGAGAAAAATAGATTTCTGCTGTTTAAGTTGCCCCGTCTGTGGTATTTTGTTATGGCAGCCTGAACAGACTAATACATGTGATGTAGTTGACAACCACTCTCCACTTTTTTCCATGTTAGAAGGAATCCTGACTGTGTTGATTGTCACTCTCAGTTGATGGTCTTACTTTCTATCTTACTGAGAAAGTAGAAGCAACAAATTTCCACCCCACCAAATCCATTGACCTAATTACCAGCCACCTATGCTTGTGTTTTCCGGCTTCTGTCCTGTTGCTAGGAATAAACTGTGCATCCTCTTATCCACGGGTTTGCCAGTCTCCTACTCTCCCACCTACACAGGACGTTGCTTTAGTAAATCTTTTCTCCTTCTCTTTCATTATCAACTTGTCACCCTCTGATTGGTTCATTCTGATCAGCATGCTGACACTATACAATACATGTCATCTTTAGGAAACATTCTTTCAATCCCATGTTAAATATAACATGCATTTTCACAAAAGCTATTTTCTTTCATTCTCACAATTGTGTGAAGCAAGAATCTTTAGCCTGACTCATAAAATGAGAATGTGAGGTATACAGAACTAACTAGGATCAAAGCATGAATCCAGATCCATATTTTCTAACTCCAAAAATAGTACTCAGTTGAAAAGATGATGAAGTGTATTAGAGTAATATCCAAAGAAGAACACATGTCCTGTGAATGAATATACGAAAGGTTCTTTCTCATCTGTTTTTTCCAGAGACTTTTATACCTTCTATTTGATCTCATTTTCTCCAACTGCAATATGAGGAAATTGGAGAATTTGCCACATTCCCATTTCATTTTAACTCTCTACCATACTGTGATACCATTTAGGGAGTAAAAAGTAACTGCAAGATAGGTGAAGTTGCTAAATAAATGAACTTCAGAGAAATTATGGATTACCATGTTTTCAGTCTACAGCTTTAAAATTATTTTAATATTCTGTAAGTACAAAGGAAAGTTATTGAAATTATAGTGGACACAGCCATCTTTTGCATCAATATTCACTGGCCAGAGAAACCCAGGTGGGGTAAAACTCTGAATCACTTCATTCTTTAGGGCAGAACTTATCTTTGGGTCATAGGCTCCTGTGATCTTTTAGGTTGTCATAGAGTTGGAATTACAGTCATGCTGGAGAGCACCATGAAGAAATTTGTGGAACATTCTGAATTTCACAAGAGTATTAGAAATATTTTTTAAATAAATAAAAACACATTCATAAATAAAGAAATATAGTCAACTATCTGGATGTAGTTAGATACCACTGGGAAGGGATTAAAGCTCTTTATTTAACCATCCAAAATTTTTGGAATCTTAAGAGAATAAAAAGACTGACAGCGTTGCCTTTGCAGTGTAAGAGTAGCTGCTGGATCATGTTCTAGCTTCTAGCTATGGGCCAATTACCTAACCTTGGTGAGCCTCAGTTTCCTCAGGTTAGTAGAGAAAGACTCATAGGGCTATTGTAAGGATCAAATAAGCAAATGTTTATAAAGCATTGTTATAGACTGAACTGTGTTCACCCCATATGTATATGTGAAACACCCAATCCCCAGTATCAGAATGTAACTGCATTTGAAGGTAGTGTCTTTTTTTTTTTTGAGTTGAAGTCTCACTTTATCGCACAGGCTGGAGTGCAGTGGCATGCTCATGGCCAGCCCAACGTCAACCTACTGGGCTCAGGCGATCCTTCTGCCTCAGCCTTCCAAGTAGCCAGAACTACAGGTGCATGCTGCTGTGCCTGGCTAATTTTTTATTTATTGTAAAGACGAGGTCTTGCCAAGTTGCCCAGGCTGGTCTCAAACCCATGGGCTCAGGCAAACCACTTGCCTTGGTCTCCCAAAGTGCTGGTATTACAGGCTGAGCCAATGAGTTCAGCCTAAAGATAGTGTCTTTATGTAGTGTTTTTAGTGTCAGGTAATTAAGATGGGGTCATTAGGGTGGAACCTAATTCAATATGACTGGTGTCCTTAGAAAGGGGACATTTGGAGACTGACACACACATGGGGAAAACTCCATGTGAAGATGAAGGCAGAGGTCAGGACCATGCTTCTACAAGCCAAGGAACACCAAGTATTGCCTGTATTCCACCAAAAGTTAGGGAAGAGGCCTGAAATAGATTCCTTCTTATAGGCCTCAAAAAGAACCAGGCTTGACAACACCTTGATCTCAGATTTCCAGCCTCTGGAGTTGTGAGACAATAAATTTCTATTGTCTAAGCCACCCAGTTTGTGTGGCTTTTTGTTACTGCATCCTTAGAAAACAAACATAGCATTTAAAACATTGTACATTCCTAAGTATTCTTGTCCAGTAATTACTTATTTCTCTGTTAGGCTTCCAAATGCTCTCAAATACTTGCCTTCACAAAAACTCAAAAAGGTGCACATTTTATCCAGCACTGAGCTTTGATGCTGGTCTCCTTTTTCTGGTCAGTACATGAGCTCTCAGAAAAGTAAGCCTTTGGTACCTGGAAGAATTCACCCTACATCCCACTTTCCCTTTAAGCAGGCAGCTAATTGTAGAGGATGGTCACTTGAGCATTAAAAAGATCTCTGACTCATATCAGGATCCATCCACCAATCATCACTGTAGCAGGAAGGGAGACCTTGGATTCTGCCCCTTCCTCCTCTTCATATTTCCTTTCATCTGCATGTCTGTGAATTTTTCTTTTTTTGATCTTGTTAACTTTAACACATTTTTGGGATAGGTAAAGATTTCCCAATTCGATTGGCTTTATATTCTCAAGGATGTCCTTGCCATACCTCTGTCCTGTACCCTTGGGACATGTTCAAGGTGGTCCTTCTAGCCTGCGTACTTCTTGCTGTCAGGAGTCACAATCATCTCTGCATCCTCCACAAGGCAAACACATGAAACTACTCCATTAATAAAGCAGAGAAACTAGATAGTCTAGTACTTCAGACTGTAAGCTATAGGTGAATACTCTGGGTAAATATGACTAACAAGCTTATACAGACTTTATTCCAGTGGGCTCCACATGGGGGTATGAGTTTATCTCTATACACTGTTCCTGGGTTATCTGACATGAGGCACACAGGAAGGTACCCCAGGAGTTGGTGAGATAATTGGGGTGGAAAAGTAGTTGGTGGGTCTCCCTTTCACTTTTTAGAACATCTACTATGAGAACACAGACTGACTGGGTGTGATGGCTCATACCTGTAATCCCAGCACTTTGGGAGGCAGAGGTGAGAGGATTGCCTGGGCCCAGGAGTTCAAGACCAGTCTGGGCAACATGGGGAGACCTCATCTCTACAATACATCAAAAAATTAGCCGGACATAGTGGTGCATGCTTGTAGTCCCAACTACTTGGAAGGTTGAGGTAGAAGAATCAATCACCTGAGCCCAGCAGGTTGAGACCGTGGTAGGTGTGATCGTGTGATCATGCCACTGTCCTCCAACCTGGGCAACAGAGTGAGACTCTGGAAAAACAAAAAATAAGATACAGACTGATACAATTTTGAAATTACTGAGACAAGGAATTGATATGACTTGCTCAAAGTCCCATAGCTCATCAGTGATAGGATCAAGATAAGACTGGATGGCTTTTGGCTCCCAAAACTGAGTGTTGTGTATGTAAATATGTGTGTGTGTGTGTGTGTGTGTGTGTGCGCGCGTGCACACATGCACATGTATGAGAAGCACAGTACCTTAACAGATATCATGAGAAGTAATGTATGAGAGAGACATTGCCCTGCATGTGTACCAATGCACACTGTTAAACTTTCCTCCTTGAAATGGGTTGGTCTGCCCCAGCTCATGGATGGCAATTGACTTGCTGAGCCAAACACACTGATTCAAAGAAAAATGCTTCTGGCTTTTGATTATGTGTGCTTACAAAAAAAATCTGGATTTAAATTTTATCATCAGAAACTATTAGCTTTAAACCAGCTTTCGACTAATTGTTGAATTATAGATGTCAATACTCAACAGGTTTAAATACAGTTGAAAAGCTTCTCCTTTCCTTTTATTTATATTCCAAATAGGAATTTTTTTTTTTTTTGAGTTGGAGTCTCACTCCATAGCCCAGGCTGGAGAGCAGTGGCACACTCACGGCCACCCCAGCATCAACTGCTGGGCTTCAGTGATCTTTCTGTCTCAGCCTTCCAAGTAGCCGGAACTACAGGGGCATGCTACCACGCCCAGATAATTTTTGATTTATTGTAGAGATGAGGTCTCTCCAAGTTGCCCAGGCTGGTCTCGAATTCTCAAACAGGATTTTTTTATTAGTAGGGCAGTGCTTGACAATTCTTTCTCCAGTTTTTGCTATACTGGAGAATTGATTGATTGATTCATATACTGTGGTCACAATTGTATTGGTTGATATCAGGGTTTAGCCCCATCAATTTTCTTATGTGTTGGTGAACACACTATTTCCAGTCTGAGGATTTTGAAGAACAATCAATCATACTAAATGAATCACCCAGCACATTTTCAATATTCATTCAGGGAGTTTACAGTTTTGCCTTGAATGTCTGAAGAAAGATCCAGTAACAATTCAGTATTTGAAACAAACGTTGCATGTTAAGGACATTTCAGAGTTTTGCAGTTATAAGAAGGCCTATTCCAAAACTGCTGAAGTTCAAATATTATGTGATACAAATATTTTAAGTGGGGAAAATATGTACTTGTAGGAGACTACTTGTTAACTCTTTAACATACTTCTTCAGGTCTTGTATTATATTAACTATGCTAGCGTTTGTCTTAATTATCAGTATTGTAACTATTTATTATGTGCTTATATGTAGCAACTATGTGTTATGTTAGTTATTAATGTTTAGCAATCTCTTTCCCAAGTGATGGTTAATTCATTGATGGTAGGAACTATTTTGCTTATTTTTGAATTCCATTACATGCATTTGATAGATATTCAAAATATTTGTGAAAGGTGTAATGGAATAAAATAGCACTTCTAAGAGTTACACATTTTTAATTCATGACAGAAAAGTAGAGGGAAGGTGCCAAGACCTAGGGAGACAGGATCTGCTTCCTACTGACCATTGTACCTAAGAGAGGCTACAGGATTGCCGTTCAGAAGAAACATCTCTCCTCACCCCCATTTCTGTGTTCCCTTTCCTCTCCTGGAGAAAGTTGGACAGGCACACTACAACTTACAGGTCAAGGAGGTAAAATCATGTGACCGTCTCAAGATCATGGTGCCTATGGTGGTGGAAGGGAAGGGTCAGTCAACCTTGATTCACTTGCATCCCCAAATCAGTTCTCACCCTTCAATCCAACCTAGGAGAATTTTCTTAGAATTTTGAATGCTTTCTAAGTTTAGAAATTCCCTATTGGCCTGTGTATGTGCATGAGAGGCATAACACCTTTAGACATTAATTAACGTCTCATTAATTAATGCAGCCATTCATTCAGTTAACAAATTTTTCTTTTGCTAATACTTTAATATAGAATTACAGAGAGTAAGATCAAGAGGCCATGGCACCTGGGGAATCTGGTACAGAGGAAAGAGAACAAAGAATGTATTTTATGGGTTTCAAAATTTTGTTTACTTGGTTCTGATTTTTGAATAGAAGACTTAACAGGTGTAATTCATCCTGGTGTTATTTCATTTGTTTTTAATTAAAGAAAGTTCACTCTGTATCTATTGTATAAACACAGCCCTGATGGACTAACTGTACAATTACTGTCGTACTTGGGTCCCCAGAGTACGATGCAATGACAAATATCTGAAATTCACCCTCTGTCTCAGCAATGTAATCTATGTCCAAGCACCCACACTTTTAAACAAGTTCTCAGTAAAGCTATTTAAAAACAAATCTGAAGTATACATAATAATGGTGATGAAAATAAACATTAAGCAAAGGAAGAAATGATAAACATAACCTTTAGACCACATAACTTCCTAGGATGTCAGCTATTTCAGGAACTGAAATGATGCATTTATCATATTCTCATCTGTTCAATATATAATTATTTTAACTATTATGTGTGCTGTTTATAACCCATTATCTTGCAATAACAGCTTGCATGGATCACTGCATAATTTAAAAATATAATGACTTTTCTTGCCAATATTTGATTTCCAACTCTAAATCTGCTGACTTTAACTATGTCTATGCCATGCATTCTGGGTAAAGTGGTTTTCATTTCCTAAGAATTTACCTTAGAATATACACCTGGATTTTCTTTTACAAAAACTAGTTTCCTTTGGCTCTGGTTCATGTGGTGGCTTGTTTTCTGAGGTAGAATAAATTGACTTCTTTGCATGAAAATCAACTAGATGGGCAGGATCACAAACCTGAGACATTTGTATAGGTGAAGTGGGTGGAAACAGGGCTCTTGTGTAATTACCTAGATAATATGTTCAATAAAACCCAGAAATCAGATCATTTGGTTTATAATTACTCAAATTACTTTGATCCTATTAACCGGATAATTGTCTTTGTTGCATGAATATTTATTATTATAGTTACCCAATATGTTACCTACAGATAGTTTGTTTATGAAGATAAACATATGCATTCCATATGGTTGAATTCACATCTTGCTCTAGTTAGCCTTGTTGAGTGAGATATTATATGAAAAGAAAATTTATTTGTTTATTTTTGAGTTGGAGGGTCTCATTTTGTTGCCCAGGCTGGAGAGCAGTGGCACTTTCATGGCTCACTGCAACCTCAAGATCCTGGGCTCAGGCAATCCTTATGTCTCAGTCCCCTGAGTAGCTGGGATTACAGGCATGTGACACTATGCTTGGCTAATTTTTCTTTATTCTTTTTTGTGGATATGAGGTCTCGCTATGTTGCCCAAGCTGGTCTAGAGCTCCTGGGCTCATGCAATCCCCTTACCTCGGCCTCCCAAAGTGCTGGGATTACAGGCGTGAGCCACTGTGCCTGGTGAAGTCACCAAGATTTATTGAGCACCACTGTATGCAGAAAGATTGGTAGGTACTGAGTTAATAAAATGAATTTGACAGCTCTCGTTTCTGAGAAATGCAGTACATACTGGAGAGGCAGACACATAGGGATGTTTTTATAGTACAATGATATAAATGCAATGGTAAAGATATACACAGTGTATTTTGGGAGAACTGAGGAAAAGGGAATGTGTGGTAATGTGTGTGAATGTCTATGAATGTGTGTATGTATGAGTGTGTGTTGTTTGAAAAAGCTTTCTAGACAATTGTGATGCATGACCTGAGCAACTGTAGTTCAATGTAGTCAGAAGAAGAGAGAGTGGTAGGAAAAACATTCTCAGTAGAGATAAGATGGGCAGAACACTAAGGAAAACACTAAGGAAAAGGCACAATCTTCATCCTGTGGTTTTGGAGAAAGAGAATGAGTGTGCTAAATGGGTTGTTAGAAATTAAAGGTGCTCACACCTGCTGGATTCAATTTTCTCAAGTAAGTTTGAGGTAAGTTGAGAATGAAAGTAGTAGAGGTTAAAATGTGGTTTGGAGAAATAATAAATTGCCGAGGGGAATGGAAGAGACAAGTAGATATAGACAAGTAGAAGGATTGAGAGGTGGCTCTGAGAGCGTGCTACTGTAGGACAGCATTAATTTGCCAGGATGTCAAATTAAAAGGACATATGATTTTTATAGTTCCATCCTTGCCACCTGGGCATATGGAAGAGAAGACAGATTACAGCATCGATCTAGAATTAGCATTTTTGTAGGTGGGTATTGGGGTATAAAGGAATTAAGGGTATTGGTGAAAAAGTAATTAGGATGATCAACAGTGGGGTCTAGATGGTTTTGAAAAGAAAGAGAAGCCAAGAGGAAGTGGATATACTGAATAAAATAGAGGGAGCTTGAGGCTGAAGGTCTCATGGAGCAACAGAAAAATACGGAACATGTTGAGGTGGAAGGTCTCCATGGAACAATTTGGCAGAATCTAATTTTGGTAGACAGAATTCTAAAATTAACCCCATAACCTATGCCCTTTATAATTTCCTTCCCTTGAGTGTGAATGGGACCCAAGAATATGGTAGATGCCATCCTATTGATTATGGTAAAGGGATATGGATTTTTGTAGATGCAATTAGGGGTCTCTGAATCAACTGACTTTGACTTTATAGAAAAGTAAGATGATCTGGGGGTAGGGGCTGACCTAATCAAAAGAGCTCCCTGCTTTATAAGACAAGTTCTATTAGACTTCGGAAAAGAGATAGAAACACAATAATAGTGAGGACTTCAATACTCTACTGATCAAAATAAACAGATCAGAAAGGCAGAAAGTCAACAAAGAAACATTGGACTTCAATTGGACTCTAGAACTAATAAAAGGTGACTTAAATGACAGAGATTTAAAGATCTTCTGATCTTAAAGAGGCAAGCTGCCATGAATTCTACAGCTGCGAGAAATGAACTCTTCCAACAACCACATCAGCTTGGAAGAGGCCGTTGAGCCTCAGATGAGACTACAGCAGGTCCAGCCAACACCTTTTTCAGATTTATGAAACCCTGAGCAGAGGACCCAGCTAGGGTTGTCCAGACTTCTGAGAAACTGAGATAATAAATGGATGTTATTTTAAGCTCCCTAGTTTGGGGTGATTTTTTACACAGCCATAGGAAACTACCATACTGGTGAGGTTGAAAATGCACATGAGCCAGCAATTCTATACATTTTTAGGAGTAAAGTCTAGAGTTGGGTGTTGTTACAGACTGAATGTTAGTGTCCTTCCCTTAAATTCATATGTTGAAGTCATGACTCCCAACATGTTGGTATTGGGAGGGGAGGCCCTTGGGAGGTAATTAGGTTTAGATGAAGTGGTGAAGTAGAAACTCCATGATGGGATTAGTGTCCTTATAAGACAAGGAGGAGACACCAGAACTGCTTCTCTCTACTGTGTGAGGATACAGTGAGAAGACAACCATCTGCAAGCCAGAAAGAAGGCCCTCACCAAACTCGATTCTGATGATACTTTGATCTTGGACTTCACCTCCAGAACTTTGAGAAATAAGTGCCTGTTACTTATGCCACTCAGTCTATAGTGTTTTGTTCCAGCAGCCCAAGCTAAGACAGCCGTCCAATATGGTAGCTATATACTACATGTGACTTTTGAGTACTTGAAATGTAGCTAGTCGGAATTGAGATGTGCTGTAAGTTTAAAAGAAATAGGATTCATGAAAAAAATTTATGAAAAAAGTAAAATAACTCATTCATAGCTTTATATTGATTACCTGTTGATATGCTAATATTTTGAATATACTGGGTTAAATACATTGTTAAAACTAATCTTAATTGTCTTTTAATTTTTAATAAGGTACTAAAAATCTAATATATATGTGACTAACATCATTTTTTTAAACCAGAAATTGTATATTTATTGAAGGAAAGATACATGGGCACAATGGGCAGGACAACAGCAAGAAATCTGCTGTCCACTGCCCGTGTTTTTTTATTGGACAGTACAGCAGTGCTGCTCTGGAGAAAATTTTGCATTTGTGCATAAGAGGCTGTTACTTAGATGCTCATCACAACATTGTTGTAATATACAAAAAATGTGGAAGTGGTAAAAATATCCGTTCATAGGGAACTGGGTAAGTACACCGAAGTATATTTAGTGTACAAGTTGTTCCCTCTACTTGGATTCTTTACCCTCTTAATACTTCTTGCCCTGATCTCTCTTTTCTTTCGGAGATTTATTTAAGTGTCATATTACCTGAAAAATGTTTTCTAACTACTTTATATAATATAGCAGTGCACATTTTTCTTTTCAAGGACTGCTGCATGCCCTACCCTCTTCTGAGTCTTGTTTTTCAGTGATCCTTGTTATCATCATAAATGCTATATTTCTTATCATATATGTCTGATTCTCTTGTCTAGAGTATAAGTTTCTTGAGAGTGAGGACTTTGTTTTGTGCACTGTTGCATTTGTGGTGTCTAAGATAGTGTTTGCCATATACCAGGTATTCAGTAAATATCTGTTGAATAAATGAACTATAGAATTCTAGATTTCAATGAAAATGAATGCACTGGAAACATGATAAATATGTACCAATTTAGTTATATTTCAAAACTTGAGATTAATTGAAAAAGTAAATTGCTACATGAAATCCATACATAGACAAACATTATGCACAGAAAAATACAGACACTAACATGTGTATACACATATACCTCACAAAACATATACACTCACATACAGGGGTCTCCTGCCCACGGGACGCAGGTTGGTACCAGTCCGTGGCCTGTTAGGAACCAGGCGACACAGCCCGAGATGAGCGATGGCAAGCGGGGTTCTGCCTACTGTTAGATCAGTGGCAGCATTAGTTTCTTACAGGAGCTCAAGCACAAGTGTGAACTGCACAGTGAGCGATCTAGGTTGCGGGCTTCTCGTGAGAATCTAATGCCAGATAATCCCCCCCGCCCCATTTCTTCCACGAAACCGGTCTCTGATGCCAAAAAGGTTGCGATCCACTGCCTTTATATCTATCTATCTATCTATCTATCTATCTATCTATCTATCTATGTATATGTTTTTGTATCTATGTAAAATGACATTCATCTAAGTTAAACGCATGTGCGTGTGTATATGTACACCTATATATATGTGCATAAATGCTTTAATCCATTTGGGGCAGAACTAGCACATTAATAGCTGAATGCGAGGACAAGAATAATTGACATGAGCTTTTGATGCTATCTTATATACGCAAATGTTATTTAGAATCATATAAACTAAGGAGAGTTTGGTAGAACTTTTCATCCTAGGCTAACACCCCCTTTCAACATTTCTACGAGGCAATTGCTCACCTAACTACTTACTGAATATTGTAGGGACAGGTATCTGAGTGCATTAGTTATTGCTAGGTTTAGATATTTGTACCCCCTCCAAAATTCATGTGGGAACTTACTTTCTAATGCAACAGTACTAAAAGGTGGGGCCTTCCAAAGGTGATAAAATCTTGAAGATGGAGTCCTGATGAAAGGTAGTAGGGACATTTTAAAAGGGCTGGAAGGACTTAGCAGCAAGAAGACCCTCACCAGACAAAGATTACTTTAATCTTGGACTCCTCAACCTGCAGATATGTAAGAAATCAATTTCTGTTCTTTAAAAATTACCTCATCTCAAGTATTTTGCGACAACAACATAAACAAAAACAGCCATACATAAGGCAGTGCATATAATTGTTAAAAACTATAAAGCCAAGAAAGTTTAGAAACTGATTTTTTTTCTCTATCTAGAGTTGCCTGGGGAATTGAAGGAAGGACCTGGAAAATCCACTTTTCCTTGGTCTAAACGTCTTAACTGTATGAGGGTACTGGGATAGATGGGTTTCTTTTACACAGTGTAGACTAGATAGTGATACTGCAGAATGAGGAGTCAGAATACAGGTGCTTTTTAAGAAGTACAAGTTGACAAAAATAAATGGAAGTTTTCCCAAAGAGTAGAAATTTGATTGAGTTTGCCAGTGGATCCAATGTCATCTAATTATCCAAGACACAGCTTTTCCAGGCAATCAAAATCAAATGGCATGTGATAATGAGAAGTGTTACTCAGTGAAGTCACAGTAAGATACAAATATGTCAGCACTTAGGGTTCTCCAGGGACTTTACTTTTTTTTCAATACTGTAATTTTTACCCAGATCTCATATAAAACTAACCAACAAACCAACCAACCCAATAACAAACAAACAAACAAAAATCTCTACTTAAAATGAACATTAAGCATATAGGTGCCTCTGTGACGAATTTTATCTTTTAGTCTTTGTTTTTTAAAAGCTTGAATTTAAATTGTAGGTTTACATATTCAAATTTATAATCTTCATTTTATCAAAATAGAACCAATAAATTACATTTTCATAGCAAAGCAGTGGCAGAAAGCTGCCCATATTTCATATAGCTCTCAGTGACATCCCTTATACATTGACATTTGGAAATAATTTTTCACTCTTCCGCAGTAAATTTATTTTGGAGCAGATCGATTATAATCTATTTATATAGTTTAAAATTAAGTATTAGTTCAGTAAAATTTATTAATCATTTGCTAGGTTTTTAAATTCCTGGGTTCAGTTCAACAATCATCTTTCAAATGCCTGCCATGTGCTCTGAAGACACAAAGATAAATTGACTTTGTTTCTGTCCCAAGGAAAATCCTACAGTGCCTGAATGAAGCATGCTAAGTGCTAACGTAGAGATATATCGGGGCTATGAAGTCTAATTGAGGACCCATCCCCAAACAGAGGGTTCAAACAGGCTTGCTAGAGATAATGAGTTCTGAGTAAGAGTTAGCTTGAGTGAAAATGGAAGGCAGGGCTTTGCAGGCTGAAAGGCATATGACAAAAGAGGTGTTATTAAGCAGATTTTAGTCAGGGAAAAAGAAACACATCTGTCTCCACTATATATAGAACAGCATGGTAGACACAGATTTGTGTTTATAGATGGTACAATACTTGCTATGCTTTTATAAGCATCACTTTGCTTATGTGTGGATAACAGTTATAAAAGGGCTGAAACTCAGGATACAGAACTTAGTTAAAGACTGTTTTAATAGTCTAGGTGAAAAATGATGAGAGCGGTAGGTATGAAAAGTTGATAAAAAATATCTTGGACAGAAGGTTGATAGGAATTAACTAACTATATGAGTCTGCTGAGGGGATGGAGACATCTTAGACGACCTATTGAGCTCTGGTTTGAGTGGCATGCTTTGTCTTACTGTAATGCTTCCAATCAGAAACCAATATGATGAATATCAGGCAGAGTGGGTAGACAGACATTTCCAAGTTCCCAATGCATAGTTACAAAGAAAGGGCTCCCCAGAGATGGTTCAAGATCTTTGGGACCCAACCATGAAATCAAGCATATATAAAAGAGTTCACCTGAGTGGTAAAAGTGATTGCTGAAGAGATTTCTCTAGGGAGAGTTGTTGTCTCCCCATGAGTCCACACTGCACTGTCTTTGAAATGCTACCTTCTAACCCCATTCCTGGTGAGTGGAGCTTCCAAGAGGCCACTCAGGGAAATCTGACATAGGTTTACTGCAGTTGAAGATGTTAAAGACCAATGACTGATCTAAATGAAGAAAACCAGTTCATGGACTATGAACTGTGGTGTGACTCCCAAGTGACAAAATAGGGCTGGACCAATTGAACTGAGGCTGACCAGAAGTCTGTTGCACTAGGATTAGAGGAAAAATCTCAGAATTTCCAGGGAAGGGATAAGTGGGTATTTCTTGTGTACCAGATTTGAATTTAGAGCATTTCAGTGGGAATGTCCAAGGTCAATGTCCAAGGTCTCTAAACAATCAATGGGACTGTTTAGAGACATCAGGAGGCCCTCAACAGAAAGAGCACAAAATGTACTTCTGGGTGTCAAGGGGCTGAGGATGCAATGTAAGCTTCCATTGAACTAGAAATCCATCAGTCTGGGTGGAAAAAAACTTCAGGAGACAAAGTCCAGCAAGAATTCATAAAGTCCTGTGAGGAAGTGCTTAGAGTAAAAGTGTTTAGCTTCAAAAATCTCTCAGGCCCACCGGGGACACCAGCTTAAACTATCTGCTAAGCCCAGAAAACACAGAGCAGCCCAGTCAAGTAAAGACCGTTGTATCTCTTTTTGTGCCTAGTAAAAGGCACAATAGCCAAGGAAGTGGAGAGGAAGTAAGTAGGAAGAAAATAGAAAGAGGAGAAGACACTTCCTTCTCCCTCCCCTTGTTGCTAGAGTCTTCCAGCATGCTCAAAATCAGAGAAGGGAAAAATGTGATGTTAAATCAAGTTGGCTTTTTGATTAATAGCATGTTAGACTACGTATTCTAATCATGAAGTTGGGCTGTGCTACAACATAAGGGGACTATAGAACTATCAATACCTTAAGTCAACAAAAAAGTCATGGAATATGCCCAGATTATTTCACTGAATAATTTTAAGTGTGGGAGGGAGCAAAACTAAATGATTTTATTTCTGTCTCTATAGCTGTGTTTGTTTTATGTGCCAATTGCATTGTTCTTAATTGACAATGGGCCTATTTTAGCAATAATAGTTTTAATAGATAGTTTTGTCTCTGCCTCAAGAACAGTGGCTTCCTATCAATTATCAATCAAATTTGAATTTCAGCAGACAGTTTCCAATTGTTCTTCTCTATTTATTTAAACATAGTTCTCACCACTTTTACATGGGACCACTCCATCTGGGCCCAACAGCATTCTTTATGCTTCATTTACACTTTTGCTGTTCACCATACTAAAATTTTCTTTCAGCCAAATTCTATTTTAAAATTCAATTCAGGCACTTATAATGTGGGTTTTAGGAAACCCAGGGTGTTTTTAAGGCTCCTGAGATTGTAGACACATTTGTATGCATTTCAGGGGGACAATGGATTTATGGTTTTAAATCAGTTTTAATAGAAGGTCTGTGATTCAGAAAATAATTAAGAACCATTGACTTAAACTAAATATCTGATTTCCTATTTTGTACCCTCTTAACTGCTCTTTTCAGCACCTCTGATTAGTAATCCCTTCTCAGATTCCTCAGCTGTGCTACCACCACAGCATCTCCCACCGATGGCCCTACAGCCAGCTGGAACTTCATCTGGACCCAGAGAAATTCTGACCACCAGCAGAAAATACTTTGGCTTCCTCAGCCCTGAAATTCAGCTGCCAATTTGCAAGATGACCTGCTAAGTAGCTTGTCGGGATTTTCTGGTAGCTCATGCTATGCGTCTGAAAGTTTGTGTACCCCCAAAATTTGTGTTGAATTTCTAACCTCCAAGTGATGGCATTAGGAAGTGGGGCCTTTGGGAAGTGAATGTATGGCATCAGGGCCCTTCTAAAAGAGGCTCTTGAGAAACCCCTCATTCCATTCTCCATGTGAAAACAAAGTAAAAAGACAGCATCTGTGAGTTAGGAAGTGAACCCTCATGAGACACTGAATCTGCTTGTGCCTTGATCTTGTACTTCTAGCCTCTGGAACTGTGATACTTTTCTGCAGTTTACATGCTATCCAGTTTAGGGTATTTTGCCACACAACCCAAACAAAGACAGCCTGGTTGTTTATTGACTAATGTCCTTTCACCCTTCCTGAACAGTCATGTGTGAGGTCTGTGATTGAAAGTCTCCTCATTCCCTGGTATTGTTGCTTTTAGACTCCTGTGTGCTCTTGCATGTCCTGTATGCTCCACAGAACTCCTGATTTCTCATTACTAGGTCCTGTACTCCTTTATGCAAACAACCACGACTTCATCCTAGACTCCAATAATAATGATGATGACACTAATAATAATAATAATAATAATAGAAAATATGCCTTGCCTATAATACGCTTGGCAATATACTTAATGTTTTCTTTCTTTCTTTCTTTCTTTTTTTGAGTTGGAGTCTCACTCTGCTGCCCAGGCTGGAGTGCAATGGCATGCTCATGGCCACTGCAGCCTCGACCTGCTGGGCTCAGGTGATCCTTCTGCCTCAGCCTTCTAAGTAGCTGGAACTACAGACACACGCCACCATGCTCGGCTAATTTTTTGATTTATTGTAGAGACGAGGTCTTGCCAGGTTGCCTGGGCTGATCTCAAACCCCCAGGCTCAGGCAATCCTCTCGTCTTGGCCTCCCAAAGTGCTGGGATTATGTGTTGCCTTATTTTTCCTGACAACTACCTTACCTAGTATATATTTTAGCAGAATCTTCATTTGACAGTAGCTGCCTTTCATTGGGAAACCACTACATGACATTTTGCTAGACTGTACATACAAGGGAGGACCACCCCCCAAAACCAATTATTTTTTGGAGAGTGGGCTTCTTGTAGTACAGTCTTTCCCTACTAGGTAGTTCCAGGAACCCATCAGCATTAGTGTACCAGCTAGTGTTGTTGTGAGGGGTTGTGTTTTGCTTCAGATAAATATTTTGGAGAGTCAACACATTTGTCCATTTTATTATGGGTGATTTACCTGCCCACACCATGCTGAGTGTTCAGCAGTTTTTGATAAAAAATGGCATGACCCCTGTGCCCCACCCTCCCAATTCACCTGATTTCAGAGCAATTTTTTTTTTGTTTCCTCGGATGAAAAAAGTCCTTCAAGGGAAATATT
>CAUYQG010120013.1:0-10191 GCA_963574415.1 Tarsius wallacei | reverse complement strand
TGTCTCCCAGGCTGGAAGGCACTGGCACACTCCTCGACCTGCTGGGCTCAGGAAATCCTCCACAGCCTTCCAAGTAGCTGGAACTACAGGCATGCGCCACCATGCCCGGCTAATTTTTTGATTTATTGTAGAGATGAGGTCTCGCCAAGTTGCCCAGGCTGGTCTCAAACCCGTTGGTTCAGGCAATCCTCTCACCTCAACCTCCCAAAGTGCTGAGATTATAGGTGTGAGCCACCTTGCCTGGCCCGCAGGGAGAGTATTAAGGACAGAACGGCACCATATTAACAAAGGAAATAAAGCATAAGGGATGTCATAGGATCTCAATTGTGATGAAGCTATAGAGTAATGACAGCAAGTTGGAAAGTGGTGGAGCTGAATTGCGAAGAGCCTGGAACTCCAGGCAAAGGAGTTGGACCTTATGAGCTCTGTAGTAATGGCTGTCTTCTTGGTTTGACCTTTTGTTTGGTTGTCCACATTTGGGAGGTGTCACTTGTGATTGAGGACCACTGAGGGCATCAAGTGTGCTTGTTGCTAGAAAAGACATTTGTAAAGTTGCTTCCATGAGGCATAAATGGAAATGAGACTGAAATTCAAGTGTTCACTACTGATTTCTACTTGCTCTGGGCAGCAATAGAATGTTTAGGAGAAATTGCTTGTTTACAGTGTGAATAGACTCTTGATTTCTCCTTTTTTTTTTTTAAGAAAGGGGCCTGCCTAGAGTGTTACTTTTTCACTGTGACTTTAGGTATTGTCAGGACATGTTTTTGAAGTTTACCCTTGATGGCAAATAAATTACTGCTGCAAGAAATGACCCATTAGAAGCTTTGCAATTCTTACAATATTTCCCTTCTCTACCACTCTTAAAAATAAAAATAATGGGGCTACCCCCTCGGGTCCCCTCCCATTGTGGGAGCTTTTCTGTCCTCTCAATAACTCTTGCTTTAAAAAAAGAAGAAGAAGAATGGCAAATCTGTACATTGTCTAGAAACATCATTTGAAAGAATGTATTCGGTTTGAGTCTTGTCCTTCCTGTGTGTCTCATTCTGAAATCTTGAATGTGCTAATTCCTTATTGTAATAGGACAATGTTTATTGTATCAGATTCCAGTGCCTTGTTCACCTTTCCCAGATGAAAAGCATTCCCACGATATTTTTAAGTCTTTCTTGTCTTTTCAAAGGTCACTCTATTTATTCTGTCCTACTTTACACCAGTCATGTGGCAGAATTGAGGCCTGCACTGTGAATCGGCTTTGTGTAGATCATGAGGTAACTGCCACTGTTCCACTTATCATTGATCATTTTCTTCTAGGCAGTTAGCCTTTTATGCTTTTGCAGAAACGGTATTTGCTCTCCACATGACTTAGGCAGCAAGGTTGTAATTAAAGTTAGTTAATTCTGCTTAAAATAAAAGTTTTGCTGGCTTTGTAAAAAAGATTTTTTTTTTTAGTTTGATAAACATATTTGTTTTTATTTCATCCCACATTCTACAATTGTCATAATTATATGGGTTATTCTTGTTCAAATATGATAAAGCAGCCTCTAACATTTTAATGTTCAACAAAGTATCTGGCTGAACTTGAGGGTTGTCCCCAATTACTGCACATGGGATAAATACAATTTCATTCCAAAGGCCAGAATAATTGAATTTTGACATAAATACTGTTGATCCCGTATCCTCTTGCTACAATTAATAACAAAAATAAAACAGTTTGAAATACTTGTTTTGGGGGGGGGTTATTTTTGGGTTTACATTCTGAATGATCTTTTGAACCAATTTTAATCTCCCTCATGAAAATGATGAAATGATGATATTTTAACCAGCTCTGGGATAGCCATTTCAGTATGTAAAAAGGTGGTTGTGTTAGGGTGGGGGAATACACTGAAAAAAACATAAAAAGCATTGGAATTAAATGTATAGGGTCCTTTGAACATTTTGGAATCTTGAAGAGTAAGAACCATAACTGGTACCTTCTGTGCAGTATTTTTTCATTTCACCAAATGGCAAAAATCCTTTTTTCCCCCTAGTACTTGTTCTTTCTTTCTTTCTTTTTTCCAGTTCTTCCAATATTATGGCGACTTGCAACCGGAACTAAGTAGAAAATAAGATAAGAATTGCATCTAATAATTTTTGATATCTCCATAAATATATCATACCTCTTGTTATAGTCCATTGATAACTAAATGACTTCTTTGCAATCCTAAACTTTGATTTCTAAGATTTACCCCTGACATCTCATGCTGTGAATTTGCTGCTTGTTTTCTATAGGCGCACCTATGTTGGCAGCATGCCTGGTCGTATAATCAATGGCTTAAAGACTGTTGGGGTCAACAATCCAGTGTTCCTATTAGATGAGGTTGACAAACTGGGAAAAAGTCTACAAGGTGACCCTGCAGCAGCTCTGCTTGAGGTAAGATTAGAAAATTCCCTGTTTGTCATTAACACGAGAAGAGTATGAACGAGGGGAGATAATCATAGCCAAGCAATAGACACATTGGTGTTTCATGGGGAAAAGTTTGACACGGACTGAAGTCTGACATTTAAATCAAAATGTCTTTGAGATTTCTTTCTTTTTCTAAGTCCTGTCATTTTTTTCTTTTTTCTTTTTTGTTTCAGTCAAATAGTTGAACAAAACTTTGTGCATGCTTATTATTTCAAAACCAATACTTCTACTAGATTATTACCAAAAAAATAGCAAGCAAGTCCCCTTCTCCCTGGGGTTCCCCATTTCCTCTTGGGTACTTTGATCTCTTTAATTTTTAGTTGATGCCAGGCTCAGTGGCTCAGCCTGTAATCCCGCGCCTTGGGAGGCTGAGGTGAGTGGATTGCCTGAGCCCGCGGGTTCGAGACCCGCCTGGGCCGGCGAAACCTCATCTCTACAATAAATCAAAAAAATTAGCCGGGCGTGGTAGCACGCGCCTGTAATTCCGGCTACTCGGAAGGCTGAGGCAGAAGGATCGCTGGAGTCCAGCAGGTTGAGGCTGCGGTGGCCGGAAGCGGCCACTGCACTCCAGTCTGGGCGACCGAGTGAGACTCCAACTCAAAAAAAAGAAAACACAGATACTTTTTCTCACCTTGTACAAGGTTTGTGCCTGATGCCCTTATAACTAGCATTAGAGTTAACAAGAAAAAAGGCAATAAGTGTGTTTAATATAAACTTTTAGCAGTGAAGACGCAAAGACCCAGGGAAAGCTGTGTTTTTTATAGACAGTCATGCAGAAATACGATTGGCAAAAGGATATAAAATAACAGTAATAAACCAGAGAATGTAGCAAGATGTTTTTGTTCAGTTTTTATTTATTTATTTTGTTTGTTTTTTGGCATTTCTGTGTGTCATTTCTTCTCTCTGGGCATAGGACAGAACACCTGTCCTATGGGGGTGTTCAGGGGAGAAAGAAGGCCATCAAGTGAATTTCTGAAGTTTTATAGCCTGTTTCAGGGAGAGAGTACGGAGGACAAGGTCAGAGAGATCTTCTACTACTGCAGTTTTCTCCATTTATTTCATCTTTAAATATTTAGTATGGCAAGATGCCATAGTTTTGGGGATCATGTTCTTGAGACCTAATAATAATCATGATGACGACAGTTAAACCTCCCTAATCAGAAAATGTGAAATCTGAAATGCTCCAAAATACAAAACCTTTTGGGTGCCAACATGACTCTCAAAAGAAATGCTCATTGGAACATTTCAGATTTTGACTTTTGGATTAGGGATGCTCATCCAGTCAGTATAATGCAAATATTCCAAAATTTTAAACAAACCTAAAATCTGAAATATTTCTGTTCCTAAGTATTTTGGATGATGGATATACAACCTGTACTGCTTAGTAATTGCTATTATTTGTTGGGCATTGTTTTGAGGACTTCATGTGAACTAATTCATTTAATCTAACCATGGACCCATTAAGGGGAAATTATCATTACTCCACTTTTAGAAATGACGGAACTGAGATTCAGATATGTTGAGCAACTGCATTGGATCACAGAGCTAGTAAGGAAAAGAAACTGACTGAATTTAAATACAGGCAGAAAGGTCCCAGACTCTGCACTTCTAGTGTTATGTTGCTTGGCAGTGATCATATACATTTGAAGTCAAATTTAGATTCTATAATGAGTTGTGTTTTTTGAAACATTTAAATTTATCAAAGTCAGCACATATTATACTGATTTATTTTTATCTAGTAGCTATTTAGGATTATACGTCAATTGTCAACTTAAAGAAACATTTTGTATTAAAATAACAAGAAAATTTAACCAGTATTCCTCCACATTACCTCTATTAGATATTCAGAAGAAAGCCTCTGATTGAACTAAGATACAATGAGATGTTAATGATAGATAACCACTCACCACTTGTCTCCTTTCTTTATAAGCATTTGCAAGTTCAGAAAGCAATTTGTTAGTGCAAGAAACATAGTCACTTTTCCAACACGTGGCTTTTCATTTGTAAAGGTAGTCTTACTCACAATACTTGTTTTTGGTTTAGAGAAAAAGCATTTTTACTTCCTTGAAATTGCCTTAGCACTCAAATTTAATATGGATGAAGCCTCAAATATAAATCTGAATCACTGTTAATTTTATAAAGGTAGCTACCATAGAGAAAAGTGATTATTACAGGTGTTCATCTTCTAAACCAAATACAAATTGCAGCTCTAATCTGTAGGAGATTCACTTTTCATACACCTGAATCACTTCATTATGCAACATTATTTGTAATAAACATCTCATTGTTCTATCTTGCAACCAGATGTACTGAAGACAACTCATTCACTTAAAGTAAATTATGTGAGAATGGAAAGAAAAGAAAATAATTTCATCTTTTATTTAGCTAGAAAGTAAGCTTCATGTTGGCCTATGTAAAAATATCTAAGAGTGACTTGAGAAGCTTTAGAATTTATATTTTCCCGAGTACTACTGAGTATTGTTCTGAGAGAGGGAGAAAGAGAAGAAGAGAGGAGGGAGAGAGAGAGAAAGGAGAGAGAGAGAGAAAAATATGAATTTTTGCTTAGAATGTAATAGGATCCAGAAAATATACATGACTAATTTTATGCATATTAGACAGGGTTATACTGGCCTGGAGGAAATATTTTGTTTATTTTATGAAGGTTCATTAAACCCATGTTTACAATGTACTACACAGACATTTGATAAAATAATGTAATAGCTTAATATGATAGGATGGGAGAATAGAAAAATCTCATATAACTGGCAACTGTGTAGTGAAACATTTTTCAAAACTGAAGTTTCTTTTGTTTGTTTTGTCTTAGTCCATTTTCTTTTGCTTATAACAGAATACCTAAAACTGAGTAATTTATAAAAAATAAAATTTCCTTACAATTCTGCAGGCTGGAAAGTCCAAGGTCAAGGAGATACATTTGTCAAGAGCCTTGTTTTTGATGGGGACTCTCTGCAGAGTCCTGAGGTGGCACAGGACATCACATGGGGCAGGGAGGGGCTGAGCATGCTAGCTGAGGTGTCTCCGCCACTTATTATAAAGCCACCAGCCTCAATCCCATGATAATCCATTAATCCTTTAACCCACAAATTCATTATTCTAGGAATGGATTAATCCATTCATGAGAACAGAATGCTCATGATGCAATCATCCTTAAAGACTGTCTCTCAATACTGTGACATTAGGGATTAAATTTCAGTATAGGTTTGGAGGTGGAAAAACACTCAAACCATAGTGCATACACACTCACACATACACACACACACAGTTACTAGTGGTATAAGCATCTATTTTATTACACTATTGTAACTAGGAGTTGAGATTTAAGTATGGTGCCTTGAATTTTATTGAGGTGAGGAAGCTTATCAAGGGATATGGCTGCACACCCAGCAATAGGGAATCAGGCAAGATCATGGTCTCAGGACATTATTCACATGGATGAATAGTTAATTCTCCAACTTGAAGAGCTAAGTTATGGTTATAAAAATAATCAATAAAAAACTTAGGGGCAAGACACATTAAGAAAAAGATATAATAGTGTAGGAGACCAGGATATACCACACCAAAACATACCTTTTAGACATAAGGATTATTTTTAGCTAGAGGCAATTGAGAAGACACAGTATAAGAAAAGCTCTCCCTATTTGCCTAAAACAGGACATAAATTTATAAAGTTGTTTCTCTTTTCCTATCAGGAAAGATAAAGGTTGACCTATGAGGACAACTTTAGAATCTTGTCAGCCTGGAAATGGCATTAGAGGAATCTACATGGCAAATTCCCATTTATTTCTCATTCACAATTTGCCTCCCAAAGAGACTCAGTCTTTTTTCTTTTTTTTTTTTGTCACTTCTCTAAAAAAATTACTGTTATTTTGTTAAAGATAAACCAGATATCTAAGCCACTTCTTTGATAATTATTCGTTCTTTTGATCTCTTCTAGGTATATGTGAAATATGTATGTTGATAAACTTGTTTGTTTTTTTCATGTTAATCTGTCTTTAGTACAGGACTCTATTAAACTAAGAACTATAAAAGGTAGAGAGAGAATTCTTTTGTCTTCCCATAGTAGCAATTGAGGTGGAAACAAAATAAAGATTCTGCAACAAAATCAAGATTAGCTTGGATTGACTCTTCTCAAAAAAAAAGAAAAGAAAAAGTTTTGCAGCAATATTACAGCATTTTTTACTGTAAAAATATTCCAAAACAGTATTTTTATTTATTTAGGGCAGCTTGAATGCACCATAGTTAGACACGATGATGAGGGAATTCCTGAGAGACTTATTATACAAGATATGGTTCTATTATACTGACTTAGTTGTTTTTCTGTAATTAAATTAATTCAAATCATAATTTGATTATGTGTTCCATATGTGTCATTCTTATGAAAAGGGAAGCATTCAAATAAGTAGAAAGATAATTTTCATCTTAAAGCTTAAAAGTAAAAATTGTGCTTTTATTTTTGCATAATTATTGCTTGCCAATGTTTATTCTAAATGATGATTATTAAGATTTATCAAGTACTAGTAAGAACTGAAGACATTACTGTACATAGAAAATAGAATTTAGTTAATTAATATCTGCCTCGTTTGTGGAGCCAGATTTAACACACAATTAAAATATGTCATATAATCTGAAATACATAGGTAGGTAAAAAATATATTTTTATACTTAATTTGTTTTTTAAATGACTGTGTTATACAAGAAGTACATATTTTATTCACTATAGAATATGAAGCTGAGCAAAAAGAAAGTAAAATGGGAATCACCTATAATACTACAAGCCAGAAAGAACCAGAGTTTAATGTTATAACTAGCTTCAAAATGTATAAACAATCATTCATATGCTGTTAATGGAAGCCTAGATTTGCAATCTTAGTTTCATTTGTTCTATTAAAATAGATTTCCACCTTCTGAAAATGGAATTTGTCTTCATGAGAGAAAAGTATAAGAGATAAATCATGTTTAATGATTTATCATATTTAAATGCAGGTTAAGATTATAAAAGTATTATTATTATTATTATTATTATTTTGAGAACAGAGTCTCACTATGTTGCCCAGGCTGGCCTTGAACTCCTGGGCTCAAGTAAGCATTTTTTGTCAGTTTCCTGAGTAGTGGGGACTTAAAAGCACAATTAACTTTGTCGTTTGTCATTATTTCCAGTTCTGTATGGCCAATTAACCCTCACAAAAGAAAAAATAAACTAGAAGCCTAATTGTTTAGCCATAATGTCCTGTAAGTGTTGTCAGCAATTTGCTCTAATGCATTTAGAAAAATTTATATCAAAATTTAGACTAAGTACGTTGAAGTAGTGATTTGTTCTGTTTGGCCTTTCAAGTTATTTTTTAAACTACATATACTTTTTCATGTAGCATTATCTTTGCATATAAACATTTTGCATCACTTAAACTAATTATATTTTGCGTTACTTCTGTTTTAAATATATATGTTTAATACAGTCATACAAGATAGAGAAAAATCTTGTTTTAAATTCTCTAGAATTATTTATAAACAAGTAAGATAAATACAATAATTATACATTATCATATAAACAAGGGTGTGTAAAAATGATTAAGCAACCAAAATTAGTTAAAAATAAACTATATGTTAATCTATGATTAAATGAATAACTGTTTTATTTATCTCTTTAAGAAAGAAGTTACTCATATGTACTGCAAATAGTTAAAAAAGATTTGATTACACCAATTCAAAAAATAATTACACTAAGTAGTTGTTATAACTTAGCAGTCAACTTTTGTTATACATAAAGTATGCAAGAGTATGTCTATATATTTATCTATATATTTACATTTTTATAAAAATAAATTATAATTTAGTTCACCAGCGATTTTAAAAATGGCCAATTGTTGGAAGGTAACAAAAGCAAAACATGGATCAATAGACTAGTGAAAAATAAATTTTGTAAAACTCTAAGGCAAATAGATCATGCATCCATAGCTAAGTTTAGGTAATACGGTTATGGAAGAGTTTAAAGATGAGATATGTTTAATTTTATTAATAAGAATCCAATGAATTCTTCAATCATACAAATGTCACTTCATAAATACTTGAACATACATTTCAGGAAAGAAAGCAATTATTTTAGGTACCCCAATTTACTTTTCAATTATTGAAAAAATCAGTAGCCTAGAAATCACTAAGAATGATAGCTAATATTTACAAATAGGTTTTTTTTGTGAGAAGTGCTTTTTAAGTTATTTCTCCAAGCATCAAATCATTTAACACTTAAATAAAATGTTGAGCTTGGTACTATTATTATCCTCATGTTAGAGTAATGATTCCAAGCTACAGAAAAGTCACATTCTAAGGATGGAAAATGACAGATGTGGGATTCAGAGCCAGAACTCTGTCCAGAGTACTTTCTCTAACGTTCTCTAATGTTCCCTGATGGAACATCTAAAGGGCTCCAGGAGGCTGGTGAGTGTATCTACAAAGTGGAACTTCAATGCTTGCAAAAGGCATGATGGGAAAAAACAGGCCAAATCCACAGCCAGGCAAGAGCCAAGCTCTTCATGTAACTTAATGACCATTTTTCTCTCGAGTTACCAAGTTAAAGCTGATTAGCAGTTATGGTAAAGCTATCACTCATCAAAAGAAAAAAAAATACATTAACAATTATTTAAAAGAGATGTTTAATATGGCAAAATTTACAGAGAACAATGACTATAAGCACTTATTTTATGCCAGGTGCTGCTCATTATGAAACATTCATAATACCACTATGATGTAGAAGTTGTTATTAAAAATATTATTCCTGAATTCCTGTTAAGTAGAGGTTTAGAGATATTTAATGACTTGATCAATTTCCAAAGTAAGAAAATGATGTAAACAAGATATTGACCCAAGATTTTCTGATTCTAATTCCTGATAGTCTTATTTCTACAATAAATTGCATCCCGAAAACTGCCTTATTATCCAAGGCATGTGTATGCATTACTACCATTTATATACATACCTATTTTATCTTCTAGATTCACAATACACCCCAATTCCTTATTTCACTTTAATTTACGTTATTTTATATATGTCCCCAAACTAAAGATACCACAGCATCTATATTATCTATGCCATTAAAATTGTTTTTAAAATTATTATTTATTATAGAGATGTGGGGTACAATTCAGGGTTAGGTATATAAACATTGATCATGCAGGTACCCTTGTTGATGAAATATGCCCCTCCCTCCCCTGGCAGTTTCCCTCAACTGCCAATCCCACCCCCCCATGACAGTTTTCCACTACTGCCGATCACCTTCCTATAGCATTATAATTGTTCAAGGTCAGCTTATGAGTGAGAACATACGGAACTCAGTTCTTTGTATATAAATCACTGAGTACGATCGACTCCAAATCCATTCAAGTTGCTGCAAAGTCCATATATTTGTCCTACTGTATGGCTGCATGATATTCCATTGTGTATATGTACCACATTTTTTTTAACCAGTCCAGCTTCGAAGGGCAACATGGTTGGTTCCATGTTTTTGCTATTGTGAATAGAGCTGCAACAAACATATGTGTGCAGGTATCTTTGTCATAGAAAAATTTGAGTTCCTCCGGACATATTCCTAATAGGGGAATTGCTGGTTCATATGGAAGGTCAATTTCTAGTTCTTTCAGAAATCACCACAAGGTCTTCCAAAGAGGTTGTACTAGTCTGCATTCCCACCAGCAGTGTAGAAGCATTCCTTTTTCTCCACATCCTCGCCAGCATCTGTTGTT
>CAUYQG010120004.1:0-28220 GCA_963574415.1 Tarsius wallacei | reverse complement strand
TGAAGTGAGTGGATTGCCTGAGCCCGTGGGTTCGGGACCCGCCTGGGCAACTTGGCGAGACCTCATCTCTACAATAAATCAAAAAATTAGCTGGGCATGGTAGCACACACCTGTAGTTCCAGCTACTTGGAAGGCTGAGGCAGAAGGATCGCTGGAGCCTGTCGAGGCTGTCACTGCAGCCTTTCGAGGTGGCTGGGAGCGTGCCACTGCACTCCAGTCTGGGTGACAGACTGAGACGCCAACTCAAAAAAAAAAAAAAGTTGAACTTATATAGTTGACTTGCATTATATATAATAATAATAATAATGTATATATATTATTTAAAAGATGTGGGGTACAGCTCAGGATCAGGTACATAAATGGTTAAGTACAGGTAAAGTTTGTGCCTCCCTTTGGTCCCCACTTCACCTGGTTTGATATCAGGTACCCTTACTGATGTTATGTGCCCCTCCCACAGCAGTTTCCCATTACTGTCAATTCCTTTCTTAAAGTATTGTGCTAAATGTTCAGGGTCTGCTTATGAGTGAGAACATGTGGTACTCAGTTCCTTGTTTCTGTGATAGATCACTGAGTATGATAGACTCTAAATTCATCCAAGTTGCTGCAAAGTTCACAGTATAGTCCTTCTTTATGACTGCATGATATTCCATCATGTATATGTACCACATTTTTTTTTTACCAGTCCACTTACAATGCGCCACATGTTGGTTCCATCTTTTTGCTGTTGTGAATAATGCTGCAATAAACATGAGTGTCCTGGTATCTTTTTAAAATAGAATTATTTTAGTTTCTCTGGGTATATTCCCAGAAGGGAGATTACTGGGTCATATGGAAGGTCAATTTTTAGGTCTTTTCATCATTTTCCACAGAGGTTTACTAGTTTACACTCCCACCAACAGTGTAGAAGCATTCCATTGTCCCTGCATCCTCTCCAGCATCTGTTGTTTTTTGAGTTATTGATGATGGCTATCCACTGGAGTTAGGTGGTATCTCAGTGTGATTTTTTTTTTTTTTGAGTTGGAGTCTCACTCTGTTGCCCAGGTTGGAGTGCAATGGCATGTTCCTGGTCATCATAGCCTCGAACTGCTGGGCTTAGGTGTTCCTTCCACTTCAGCCTTCCAAGCAGCTGGAACCACATGCCTGCTCATCACGCCTGGCTAATGTTTTGTCCCGGCTGGTCTAGAATCCTTGGGTTCAGGCAATCCTCTCTACTCAGCCTCCCAAAGTGCTGGGATTCTAGACATGAATCACCATCCGGACTCAGTGTGATTTTTATTTGCATTTCTTTGATGACTAGTGAGGCAGAGCATTTTTTCATGTGTCTGTTGGCTGCTCAAATGTCTTCTTTTGAGGAGTGTCTATTCTTGTCTTTTGCCTACTTTTTAATGGGGCTGCTTGTTTTTTCTCCCTTCTGCACATTTGAGCTACTTGTAGATCCTGGGTGTTAGGCCTTTGTCAGATATACAGTTAGCAAATATTTTTTTCCCATTTTGTGGGCTGTCTCCCTGCTCTCTTAATGGTTTATTTTGCTTTGCAGAAGACTTTCAGTTTGATGAGGTTCCACTTGTCTATGTTATCTCTTATGGCATGGGCACTTGGGGTTTTGATCAGGAATCGGTTGCCAGTTCCAATTTCTGTATGGATGTCTCTTGTGTTTTCTGAGTCATGTAGTTTCAGGTTTTCAGGTTAGGTCTTTGATCCATTTAGAGTTGATTTTTGTGTATGGTAACAGGTAGGGGTACTATTTCATTCTTTTGCATGTGGTCAGTCAGTTTTCCCAGCACCATTTACTGAGTAGGTTCTCCTCTCCCTAGTGGTTGTTGGTGGAGGCTTTGTTAAAGATGAGTTGGTTGAGAAATTTAGGTTTTGCTTTCAGAATCACTAGCCTGTTTCATTGGTCTATATGCCTGTTCTTGTACTGATACCAGACAGTTTTGATTATTGTAGCCTTATAGTAAGGTATGAAGTCTGGAATTGTGATACTTGTCACTTTTTTCTTTTGTTAAGGATTATTTTGGCTATTCATGGTTGTTTATATTGCCATAGGAATTTCTGTATTGTCAGTTCCAGGTCTGAGAAAAATGAAGTTGGTAGTTTAATGGGTATTGCATTACATCTGTAGATTGTCTTTGGTAGGATTGACATTTTAACAATGTTGATTCTTCAAATCCAAGTACATGGAATATTTTTCCATGTGTTTATGTCTTAATAGATTTCTTTGAGCAGTGTTTTGTAGTTTTCATTGCAAAGTTGTGTTTGGAAGATGCCAAGGTATTTCATTTTTTAGTGGCTACTGTGAATGGGATTGTGCTTTTTATTTAGTTCTCCGCCTGCTTGTTGTTGGTGTATAGGAATGCAACTGTCTTTTGCACATTGATTTTGTACCCTGAGACTTTGCCAAAGTCTTTTATCAGTGCAAGGAGGTTTTTGACAGAGTCTCTTGGATTTTCAAGGTATGGTCTCATATCATCAGCAAATAGGGATAACCTGACTTCCTCTTTTCCTATTTTGATACCTCAGAGTTTCTTCTCATGTCTGAGTGCTCTAGCTAGGACTCCCCATACTATGTTGAACAAGAGAGGTGAGAGTGGGCAGCCTTGTCTTTTTCTGGTTTTCAGGGTAAGTGTTTTCAAGTTCTGTCAGTTTAGCAATATGTTGATTGTGGGTTTATTATAGATGGCTCTTACTATTCTGAGGTGTGTTCTGTCTATGCCTAGGTGTTCAAGGGTTTTTAATCAAGGAGGATGCTGGATTTTATCAAAAGCCTTTCTGCATTTAATGAAATAATCATGTAGTTTTTGTTTTTACATCTGTTGATGTATTGAATTACATTCATGGTCTTGCAGATGTTGAACAAGTCCTGTATCCTGGGAATGAAGCCTACTTGATCATGGTGGATGATTCTTGAGATATTTTGTTGGATTTGATTTGCTAGGATCTTGTTGAGCATTTTTGAATCTATGTTCATCAGGGTTATGGCCTGTAGTTCTTTCTTCACTGGATCTTTTCCAGTTTGGGTATTTGTGTGATGTTAACTTTATCAAATGATTTAGGGAGAGTTTCATCTTTCTCAATTGCCTGGCATACTTTCAATAGGATTGTTATCAGCTCCTCTTTGTATGTTTTGTAGAATTCTCCTGGAAGTTCATCTGGTCTGGGGCATTGTTTTTGGTAGGTAGTTTTCTTATAATGAAGTCAATTTCCTTGGTTGTTATTGGTCTATTCAGTGTCTCAATTTCTTTTTGTTTCAACCTTGAGAGGTTGTGTGATGTCATAAAGTCCTCCATTTCATTTAGGTTTTTGAGTTTGTTTCCATACAGGTGTGTGTAGTAATCTCTGATAATTCTCTGTATTTCTTTTCTTTTTTTGATTATAAAGATGTGGTGTACAATTCAGGGTTAGGTATACAAACGTTGATTATGCAGGTACCCTTGTTGATGAGGTATTCCCATCCTTCCCCTAGTAGTTTTCCTCAACTAATTTTACAGTCAGTTGTGACTTGATCTTTTGCATTTCTGATTGTGTCTATTTAGGCTTTTTCTCTCTTTTTCTTGGTCACTCTGACTAGGAGTCCATCATTGTTGTTTATCCTTTCAAAGAACCAGGTTTTTGTTTTGTTGATTTTTTTTCTATGGTATTTTTGTCTTCTATGTCCTATATTTGGGCTTTGACTTTGGTGATCTGGATTCTTCCACCGAAGTTAGATTTTGGTGTTCTTGCCTTTCCAGCTTCCTTAGGTGATTTGTTAGGCTGTTAACTTGTGCTCTTTCTATTTTCTTTATGTGCGTTCATAGAGATATAAATTCCCCTCTCAGTACTGCTTTCTTTTTTGTTGTGTGCTTTCATTGTATCCCAGAGGTTTTGGTAAGGTGTTTCATTTGTTTCCAGGAATCTTTTAATTTTTGTCTTGATTTCTGTGTTGACCCATGAGAAGTTCAGCATCATGCTGTTTAGTATCCATGTCTTTGTGGGTTTGGGGGAAATTTTATTGGTGGTGATATTTATTTTTATTCCACTGTGGTCTGAGAAGATGCATGGCAGTATTTTGATCTTATGAAATTTGTTTATGCTTGATTTATGGCCAAGGATGTGGTTGATCTTGGAGTATGTTCCATGTGATGATGAGTAGAATGTAAATTCTGCGGTTATTAGGTTGGGTGGAGTGTTCTGTAGATAACTATTGCGTTCATTTGGTTAAGCTTCAAGTTGAGATTTTTGGTTCTCTCTGTTGGATTTGTTTTTCCTCAATGATCTATCTTGGGTTGTTATGGAGTATGTAAGTCTCTAGCTATAGTAGTGTTAGAGTCAATATCTTTTTAAAGTTTACTTAGTAGCTGCTTTATAAAGACTGGTGCTCCTGTGTTGGGTGCATATATGTTTAGGATGGATATTTCTTGTTGATGGATTGAACCTTTATCATTATGTAGTGTCCTTCTGTATCTTTTTAAATTTTTGATAGCTTAAAGGTTGTTTTGTCTGGTATTAAGATTGTGACTTCTGCCTTCTTTTGCAATCTGTTCACCTGAAAATTTTTTTCCATCTTTGAGTCTGTGTCCTTTGTAGTTGAGATGTATTTCCTGGAGTCTGCATATTGTTGGTTTTTTAAAAAAAATCCAGTTTACCATTCTATGCCTTTTTAGTGGTACATTTAGTCCTTTCACATTCAGGCTGATTATTGAAACATGAGTTTGTCCCTGTTATAAGGCTCTTATAAGGTTGTTTTGCTTTCTTTTAGTTTTTGTGTTAATATATGTGTGTGTTTTCATTTTTGTGGGTGTGCTGTGTATTGTTGCTTCTTTGTTTGTTTGTAATCTTGTCAAATATAAGGTTTTTCTTTCTTTTTTGTTGTGTGCATGGCGCCTTCTTAAGCATCTCCTGCAAAGCTGGTCTGGAAGCAGTATATTCTCTTAGGAATTAAATGTCTGGGAAGGATTTTAGTTCTCCATTGCTGATGAAGCTTAATTTGGCTTGGTAGAAAATTCTTGGCTAAAATTGTTTATCATTAAGAATATTAGAGATTAGGGTCCAGTCCCTTCTGGCCTATAGTGTTTCTGTAGATAAGTCTGGAGAGAATCTGATTGGTTTTAGCCTGTAGGTAGTCTGATACTTTTCCCTTGCTGCCTTTAGGGTTTTTTTCTTTTATATCTACTTTGTATAGGCAAATTGTTATGTGCCGAGGGTTGGTCTTTTCATAAGATTTCTTGTAGAGGTTCTCTGAATCTCTTGTGCTTGTATAGTCATCTCTCTGGCCAGATGAGGAAAGTTTTCTTGAATGACTTCATGTAATGTTTGTTGCAAGGTGTTTTCCATCTCTCTTTCTAATTCAGGTATTTTGATCAGACGTAGGTTTTTCTTCTTGATAAATTCTTCTCTTAGATAATTTCTTCCTAAGTTTTCTTTTTTTAACTATATATTTAATAGATTAGGTTAATTCCATATTTTGGTCTTCCAGCTCTGAGATTTTTTCTTCTACTTGGTCAATTCTGCTTCCTATGCTTTTCAGTTTGTTATTTATTTCTTGGGTGGAGTTCTTTATTTCTACATATGCTTTCTTAAGTCTGTTCAACTCTGTTGTAATTTTTTTTAGTTTTAGTCCTTGCATTTCTTGATTTTTATTCATTCTATACAATGTCTCTGATCTCTGTGAATACCTTCTGAGTACCATCATTCTTGGAGATAACCATTGTTTGTGCTCCAGTATTTGTTATTTCAGGCACTGACTCTTTGCTAGAGTTCTGATGGTTACCAGTGATTTTTTCATTTGTTTTCTTTGTAGTGTTTTTATTATCTTTCTCTTAATTCATCTGTTCAGTGGAAAATGGAGAAGCAATCAGTTCTGATATTTGCTGTACCTTCTATCCTTCCCTGAGCCAGGGCTCCAGGTTTTAATTACAAAATAGGTCTGGGGAATGGGGTATTGTGCTATCTCTTTACAATTTTGAGCACACCTGTGGGTTTGGGAGGGGCTGCAAGGATTCAGGACCTGCTAACAGGTCACAATTCTTGCCCTCTGGTAATGGGCCAACAGGGACTCACTCTCCATCTCCACCCAATATGACCTTACAATGGGTAGCCCCGGAGTCCAAGAAGGGGTATAAGAGAGTAAAGAGAGGGAAGAAGGAGAGAAAAAATGGAATGGAAAAGAAAGAACAAATGGAATGAAGAAGAAGGGGAGAAAAAACACAGAGAAAGAACACAAAGAGAGAAAAAAAGAAGGTGGAAAGTAAAGAAGAAAACAACCGGCAGACAAACAAAGCAAACAAATGAGACAAACAAACAAACCCAAACCCCAAAAAACCATTGATAGCAATTTCTCAGCTTTAGTAATATCTCTTTGAGAGGGGAGTGCTACCTCATGTGGTGAGTTCTGTAACTTCAGGTATATTACTGTAGGTTCCCTCTTTACTGATGAAACTTGAGATGTTAGAATCTTCACACCCTGCTGCCTGCAATTGAGAACCATGAGGTGCGGGGAACTTGACTCAGTGTCTCCCAAGCTCTCTCTCCCCTTCCTTCCTCTTTTAGTGTGATCAGAGCTTCAATGGCACCCAGTTTGTGATGGGGAAATGAGACCTCTGGCCTCTGGCCTCTGCCCTGCATTCCTGATCTCTTTCACTTGTTGCTAGGGGAAAGGGGTGGGGGTCAGCTAGGCACTCACCAGCCTCCTTCTTAATCAGATCTGCTGTATGTGTCTATTGCCCAGCTGCTGGTTCAGGGCAGGCAGTAGATTTTCTGGAGCTCTGCCTTCATCGTTATCCACCAGAGCTTGTGTACTGGAGGTGATGCTCTCTGAGTTCAAGGAGAGCCGCCCCAAAGCAATGCAGAGATCACCCCATGGTCTTAAGATGCAGGTTTTCTGTTCCTCAGTGGCCACCCTGGAACTCTTCTCTGTCCAGGCTTTAGAGTGGCTGCTCAGTTTCTCTACACACTGCTGTTCCTGCCACAAATGGGGTTAGGAAAGATAGTTCCCTCCCTGACAAGTACCATAGCCTCTGGATATCAGGTCCTGGTGGCAGGGACTTGCAGCCTAGCCTGGTGCTGGAGGCAGTGGCAGCGAGTTCAGGTTTGAAATGGCCTCTTCCTTCTGTTTCTTTGGGACTCTGCCTCTGGCTTTCTTGCTGTGCTCCTCTGTGGCCCTCACTGCCAGTGTCTGGCCTGGCACTGTTGTGGTGGGAATGACAGTTGCTCCAGCAGCTTGCTCCCAAGAAAAGTTTTGTTGATTTCTGTGCTGCGGGAAGCACTAGGGTCCAAGCAGAGCAGCTGTGGCACTAGCTGCTTCACCAGGAGACCCCTGGTCACTTGCTCCCAAGTCCCTACTCAGTCAGCCACACATGCCCACTTACACACAGACATGCAGGCAAACTCATCCATGCACTCATTCACTCACACAGGGACTCATGCAGTCCAACTGGCTATAACATTATCTTCTCGGGACCCCTCTGCATTATATTTCTATTGGAAAGTTCTGATCTAGACTACATGAACCCTGAAGACAGGGTTTAATTCTTGGTCCATGGCTCAAACTTTGTTCTCACCAAATTTTTTAACTACTTGATAAGTGAATGATTGCAATACTTGTTTTAAAAGATATGCAATTGCTTGTGTATTGAGCTTACACTTTTGTAAAATATTCATATAAAACAGACAGAAATGTGACAAACAAAATAAAAGATGGTAGTCTTGGAATGGTATGATTATGGTTAACTTGTCCTATTTTTGAAACTTTTTGTTGAACAATTTTCTTCTTGTAATTTAAAGGATCTTTTTTCCTTTTTAAAAAAATAAGGAATAAAGGCAGAAATTGTGAGCTTTTGTTTATTTTTTTTATTTGTTGTGGAGACAGAAAGACACTTATATGAACAATCCTTAAAGACTCCTGGCTGTGACTGATTCCAGTGGCCTCTCTAATGAGCAGGAGGATGTGTCTATTATGGGGCCTGGAGGGATAGTTCTTGATTGCTGTAGCACTCCATGTCTTACAGCAGCCTGCTCTTGGTGCTGGGCAGAAGTCTCTTTGGCCCAGAGCAAGCAATGCAGATTTTATATTCTTCATCTTCTGCAAGGAGCTGCAGTTATTTCTCAAGGTCAGGTCAGAGAGCATCCTGAGGATGAGTAATAATTGTCCTCTAAGGGCTTTCCATCTTGGCAACAGTTTATAACCGTGTAAAGCTGATAATAAAATAATTTCAAAATAAATAAACAGTGGGTGCATAAGTGCCCTCTGAGATCAGTAAATTTGAGCACATAAGCTACCAGTGTGAGGAGTAGATAAAACTTCTACCTTCTAACATCCTGATGCATTAAAGAGGATGGAAGCACCACATCAGGCTGCCTAGAAAAAACAAAACAAGATGAAAACTTTCTTTACCTAGAAAAGCAAAGTGGCTCTCACATGAAGGCTGAGTGAAGTTCTAGCCATTTAAAAAATTCTAGACTGTGACAAATTTTGATTCAGCAGTTATTTGTTGAGCCCCTACTATGTGCTAGGTAAAGTTTTCAAGGTTGGAGATATAGTAGTAATGCTTGCAAAATTCCATTCCTTTATGGTATTTATGATCTTGCTAGATAAATCAAAACAATGAACAAATATATAATTTGATATATCACATGTACGATTCCTGTAAGTACTAAGGAGAAAAACAAAGCAGGGAATGAGGGCACAAGACATTGTGGGATAGTAGGCTGAAATTTCAGTGTAGGTAGGCAGAACGACCTCTAAAGGGGTGATAAAGAAAATCTGAAAGAAGTAAGAGAATAAAAGATGAAGATATTTGGTAGAAGAACATGTCAAAAAAGGAAGCAACAGTTGCCAAAGCTCTGATGCAGGATCTTGTCTGGCATGTTCAAGGAACAACAACAACAACAACAAAACCCAGTGAGAATAAAGACTTAGAAGCCAGGGGAATAGGACAAAGGAAAGTCAGATCTGTGCTGCAGATCTAACTGTTTGATGTGTTTTAGGGTATTACAAGAATTTTGGATTTTGGCTTTTACTCTGCGTGAAATGGGAAGCCTGCAGAATTTGGGGCACAGAAATAAGATGGTTGACTTATACTTTGCCAGGATCTAAGTTCAGGATAGTTAAACAGGGAATTCAGCTTGGATGTTTTTGAAAAAAGAAATAAATTATGGGAGGTGTATCAGGGTGGTCTTAATGGCAAACGCAATAAATGGTCAGAATTTGGATATCACTTGAAGGCAGATATTACTGGTTTTGTTAACTCACTGAATATAGGATATGAAGGCAGTACAGGAATTGATGATGCCAGATATTTTGGCCTGAGCTACTGGGAAGATGGATTTTACCACTTATTGATCATACAAACTGCTAAGAAGGATATGGAGGAACTGGAACTCTCATATACTAGTGGTGGTAATGCAAAATGGCACAACCACTTTGGAAAAAAACTGATAATTTCTTCTGTATTCAAAACATATGCTTACTGTATGACCAGTCATCCCACTCCTAAATATTTACCAAAGTGAAATGAAGACTTATGTTCACACAAAAATCTGCACATTAACATTTATAGCAACATTATATTTAATCACTAAAACTTGGAAACAGCCCAAAAGTCCCTCTCCTGGGGGATAAATTAACAAACTGTATTACATCAATACACTAAACTACTGCTAAGCACTAAAAAGGAACCCATTACAGATTAATTTAAAAACATGGATGCTCAGTGAAAGAAAGTAGATTCAAAAGGCTGCACACCATATTACTTCATTTATATGATATTCTGAAAAAGACAAGATCATAGACACAGAAAACAGTTCAGTCATTTCCAGGGCTAGTGGTGAAAGGGGGAGTTTTGACTATAAAAGGGCAGAGGGGAATAATTTAGGGGGATTGAACTGTTCTATAGCTTGATTGTGATGGTGCTTACACATCTGTATGTGATTGTCAAAACTTGCAGAACTGTGCAATAAAAATGGCAGCTTATTGGATATAAATTAAGCCTTAATAAAAAATGGCAAAAAGAGAGATAAGATCATGAGGAATATTTTTAGGTGAAAGAAGTTAAGCAAGGTGGCAAGCATGCTGATGGGAAAGAAGTGGTAGAATTGGTGAAACTGATGCTGCAATTGGAAGCAATGTCTTGGAACAGGTTAGAGAATGGAGCTCATGCACAAGTGGAGAGGTTGGTCTTGGTGGGCCTTGCCAGGGGTAGTTCATCAAGTATAGTCAGGTAGAAGGTATTGGGTATGGGCAGAGAGGATAAGGGCAGGGATACAAGTCTATAGTACATATGATGGTAATGGGAGATTTCTAGTCTTTTCCTTGGACCCCCTTAGTGAAGGAGGAAGTAAGCACATCAGTTGAGATTGATGCTGTGGAAGAAGTGTTGGAAGTTTGAAGAGACGGGAGAAAGTAAAAAATAACTATTTAGGAGAGTGAGGAATAAACAACTAGAAAAATATAGTAGGCTTGCCAGAAGTGTTGAGGACCACTTTGAAGTTCATCATGAATTAAAAGCAACATGAGAACTATGGTTGAACGTTCTTCTCCAGTTATAGGCGTGGGTTTGGAGTAGGCAAAGAGTTGGCTATAGCTAGGGTTGGGGTTTAGCCAAATGGATGTGCTGATAATTAATGCAGTTAATAAAAAGTAAGTCACACTTAATTTTATGTTATGGCAAAGCAGGAAGTGGTGGCAGTGTGACTTTTTTTCTAGATTTTTTTTTTCATTTGAAGTATGAGTCTCAATTCAGAAAAAGCCCAGGGCAAACTTGAGAAATGAAACAGATTTCTCAGGATTCTATTTGTGCCAACTTCACCCACACACAGAAGTGTGCTGTAGCCTGCCCATTCTTGCTTAAGGGAGCTGATTGTTAAATTATCAGGAATTTTGCAAGCCAGTTGTGAAAGATGGCTTAAATTTGGTCTTGGTGGTAGTATTTACACCACAGAAATCAGTAAATGCTACAAACATTCTAGAAACTGGTTGTTAGATATTTACCACATTTTTGCTTTTGGGCCTTTCTATCTTAATTTACTGGCCTCCAAGGCTATTGTTTCATTGTCTGTGCTAACCTGGTATTTATATATAGGTACTTCTAAGCCTTCCTTTATGTGGACACTCACACAGAGTCCCAAATATCTTTTCCTCCCTACTTGCTCATTCTCCCTGGCTGTGTTCATTAATTTGTACTAAAGTTAGAGGAGGCTGTAAGTGTCTTTCAGGTAAAGAGAACTTCAGTAAGGATTTTCTGGACACTTCGCTGGTTAGACTTCCAGCACTGGTAAAAATCATAAGGAAGCAGCATCATGTCAGACTGGTAGGGGGAGAAGGTTGAGGCTGAAGAAATCTTTCAATATGTCTCGAAACCATTTCCCTGTCAATCTGATTCTCATAACACGGGACTGATTTGCATTCTGGTCAAATCCACTTTAAAAAGTTCACTTTCCACTCACTTCCTCTGTTCTCTTTGTTTTTCCGGTTCATTTATCATCAATCACAGATCAATTGAATATTGGTTTGATGAAACATGACCACGTACATGGAGCTAGACAAAGGCCTGTGGCAGTCCTGATCTTCTGATCACATATGTGCTGTTTGTCCTCACAACAAGGTATATCATGAAAACTCCCACTAAATTTGTGCAAAACTCTTCCCATGATTCTCCCTTTCATGCCTGCACCTCCTTCAGTAGTCCACACCTCAGTGAATGCCTCTCCTAATATTCCAGGTGCTCATGCCAGAAACTGGAGCCATTCTTGATACCCCTTCTTCTCTACTTACTACCTCCACTGGCTACCGGCATTCTAGCTCCCACATAAGTCTGAACTGTGTCCAGTCTCTCCTTCTATATGGTCATCCTCTTAGTTCAAGCCATGGTTCTCTCTCCTGAACCACTGGTTAAGCCTTCTATTTGTTTTCCTGTTACTCCTTCATGCCACCCTGTAATCTACTACAAACGGCAACGAGAGAATATTTTAAGAAGCTTGTAAGTTTTGTCCATGATCTATCTTTAAATTCTACTTACTACTTTCCAAGTTCTCCTTTTGTGACCATCCAGCTACCTCTCAAGTCACTGTAGTCTTATTGACTATGCATCACCTCTGATAACATTCTGTGTTTCCTTTAAGTGCCAAGCTCTCTACTGAATCAGCCTTCACAGTTGATGTTCCCTTTACCAGGAATGCCTTATCCCAACTTCTGCATCTGTACAATTCTCTTCTCCCTTCAAGTTTAAATTTACATGTTAATTTCCTCAGGGAAGTTTTCCTTGACCCCAGAGACTTAAGTTAAATGGTTAACTAGTTTCTCAGGACTCTATAATTCTCCTTCAAAACATTTATTAAAATTGTAATTATATTCTTATTATTTTAATGTCTTTTGACCTTAAAATTCTTTATATTTCTGCCTATTCTAATTATTCTTTTTTTCCTGCTGTAATCTTAATAAAAGTAAAGACCTGTCTCTCTTGTTTATCACTTATATCCCCAGTGCCATGCATGGTTCTAGACATAGAATAGGAAATCAGTTAATTGAATAAATGAATGAAGTACAAAAAAATAAAGAGAGGAAACATTCTATTTAATCCATGGGGAGACAGTACACCAGTTTAAATACATTGGGCTAATTAGAAATATAACAGGCCTTTAACTGGATACAGGATAAGAATTTA
The DNA here is from genome assembly GCA_963574415.1 of Tarsius wallacei. Lineage (NCBI taxonomy): Eukaryota > Metazoa > Chordata > Mammalia > Primates > Tarsiidae > Tarsius > Tarsius wallacei. The sequence goes on along the minus strand of CAUYQG010120004.1, from coordinate 15,585 downwards.
AAAATCAGCCCATTACTTTTAAATGAGTAAACTGAGCCAAGATTGCTTGTGACTTCTTCTGTTAACACAAAGCTAATGTGTAACAGAACAAAATACAACCTGATATATCATGAATAGAAACCCTATGATCTTTACAATACACAAGCCAGCTTTTGTAGCTCCCAAGAATGCTAGATGATAAAGAAATAACTGAATTTTGTATTAAGTCCTTCATTTTCATAGGAATATGGAGAGGGGAATCCTGAAGTAGACTTTACATCAATTTATCCAGGTGTCCCAGAAACTCTAGTAGTTTCTGATGAATTTCCAAGGTGAGTTCTACATGAATCCTCTTCCACAGATGGCTTTCTTACTCATAAATTTGTCCATAAATTCTGCATTACTTAATATTTGCTGCCAAGCTGCTATTTGCATCAATGGATTTTTAAACACACATTATCTACTTCTACTTAGTGAATATGTTCTTCTTTTAATTGTTCTTAGCTTGCACTGGTCAGGAAACAGGTTTAGAGAGCCAGTCTAGGTGTGTGGAAGGGGGCATAGGTCTTGAATTCCAGGTTTTAATCTGACTGTCCTCCAAACATCAGTTCTTTTATGTCTAAATTGCAGTTTCTGTCTTGACAATGGCATCTGCCTTTATGTTTCTAACCATTACAATTGCTCTTTTTTGGCATTCTCTACTACTGATGTACCCTTATAATATCTTAGTATTCCAGGTTTGGGATACCAAAGTTTAATAGGAAGTAGATTAGAGTTTTCTGTGTCTTTGTGGATGATTAATTGCTATAAATATCAAGAAGGAAAATTTTTATTAAATTGAAAAACTAGGAATTCATCATCATTTATTTCTTAGGTATTTATTGGCCATTTATTTATTTTGCACATAAATTAGAACTCAGGTTTAGCAAATAAAAATTCAGATGCCCAGCTAACTGGATGTCTTGTATTTCATTTGGCAATTCTAACATAGATACAGGCTGATCTCTGTAAAAGAAAAAAAATGAAGATGTGATTTCTACACCAAAGGAATTTTTATAAAAGGTAAGGATATAGGCATAGACTTGGGCAGATGGTAGGCAATGCACGGAAAGGAAGGGTTACAAGTACATGGTGTATTAGTTTCCCACAAATGCTGTAACAAAACACCACAAATTGGGTGACTTAACACAACAGAAATGTATTTGTTCACGGTTCCAGATGTTAGAATTCTGACAACAAGGAATGGGCAGGGCTGGTTTCTTCTGTGGAATCTGATAGAGAATCTGTACCATGCCTTTTTCCTAGCTTCTGGTAATGGCCAGCAATCCTTGGCTTGCAGATGTATGACTACAATTTCTGCCCCTGTCTTTACACAGCATTCTTCCTACGTGCCTCTTCTCCCCTCCTTGTGTGGATACCAGTCATTTTGGATCAGTGTCCACTCTAATGACTTTATCGTTACTTGATTACATATGCAAAGCCCTATTTCCAAATAAGGTCACATTCAAGGGTAGCAGGGTTAAAACTTCAACATATCTTTCTGGAGGACACAATTCAACTCATAATAGATAGTATGGGTATTAAATGCCATAGAGTTCAGAGAAGGGACAATTTGTTGTGAGACAGAATGATGAATGATGAAAAAGTTCCATAGCAATGTCAAGAGTTAATTAGGCTGGACTTAGAAGGATGGGTAGATATTGTTAGAGAGGAAGAGAAGGGCTTGAAGTGGATGGATATGGAAGAAAAACTAATCTCATAGGAATGGAGACACTTGCTGTAATTTACTAAGGACAATAACAAGCATGCTGAAAATTCTGAGAGAAGAAAAAATAATTAAACTTCCTCAGCTCAGAAAAGCAACAGTGTCATTATGAGGCAGATTTTATGGGTGTCTAAGTTTCCTTTCATCTCTAAAACTCAGGATGCTCACTGTTAATTTGGTTTTGACACCAGTTGCAGAGACACTGGAGGGACAAGCCTGGGAAATTACTGTAGGTAACCTCTGTGTTCCTGGTGCACCAAGCCCATTAGAGTAGTACCCCACTTTAGAGTTATATTCAAAATCAAACACTTATATAAACAATCACTACAGTTAGAATGTTATTCACTCAAGAGAGATGATTAGACTTTCTAACTTTTTAGGATGCATTTATTTGGCAAAGTTGGTCTGAATAAAACAAAGACCAGAGAAAAGTTCTAAGCTTTGCTTATTGTGTGAGAAGCCAGTGTAGAAGGCATGCCAAGCTGGGTCTATAAATTTTGTGAGTGTGTTTAATACTATGGTACACCATAGAATGCATTATATTTTGATATGGGTTAGTTATTTTAGACCTGGCTTTCCAACCTCTTAATGCAACCAAATGAAATTCAATTTAAAATGCAATTCACATAAGTCCAAAAGTAAAGATAAAAGCCACAGGAAGCACAGGCTGTTCAGTTTTCTCTTGTTTTACTGATGTGGCCTCCTTTGGATATGCACATAATTTCTCACATTTTCCTCCTGTAATAAGTCAATTAAATCAAATTTCTATGAAGCTTATTTTATGTCAGTAGAATTGAGTAAAACACTGAATTGCTACAAAGAAAATTTTCTTCTAGTTGAGGTTCAAAAAAATCACTTGAAAAGAAAAGGGGAAATCTGACAGTTGAGATGAGTTCTTGCCCACTTGTAGTCACCAACAAGGGGGTTTAAATACAGGGAAAGATAGTGGGGGGAAGCACTCATTTCATTACTTATGGCTCTGTGACATTTGCTGCCAACAGAGATTTGGGCTTGTGAAGATAATATTCACAGACCCATTTATTTCCTTCTAGTTACCTTGTGATTCAGATAAACTACCACAAGACTGGTGACTTGAAAACTAAATAAGTCAGGTTTACTCAATGAGAAAATGAGGACTTGCCTGCTTCAAATTCAGTACAACTTTCCTTAGAAAATAAATTTTTATTAATGTGGCAAACATGAATATTTTAATCAATTACATTGTTGAAATTTATGTGTAGCTTAGTATACGTGTTAATCAATTAATCAAGCAATCATGGTTGAATAGAAACCTAGGCCTGGGTAAATAACACTTTATCTGTAATCTGCAACTGATGCCAGAAAAGCTTTTGCTGCCGTGGTTTTTTCCAGGCATTGGTAAACCTGACTCAGTAGGTCTCTTCCGAGCTCTGGATCTCCCATTGTTCTTTTTTTGGGGGGGGTAGGGGAGGTTAAAATCCATTTTTACTTATATTATTGAGCAAAGGAATTATGGTAAAATATATGTAACATAAAATTTGTCATCTCAAGCTAAGTGTATAGTTCAATAACATTAAGAACATTCACATTGTTGTGTAGCCATCACCACCATCCATCTCCAGAATTTCCCATTGCTCTTGAACCAAGCTCCTGGAGTCTTATTTCTGTCAGACAACTTTATTTAAATCACCTTTCTTCTGGAATGAATGCTTTTGCTGCTTACCACTTATCAAGTGAAAGGTAACATTTCTCTTTCTAACTTTTCAGGACTTTCCCATGTTCATTTCTTAACCCCATTCATGTTAAGATGCTATATCCCCAGGTTATTTGTGATAAATATGCACATAGCTGGCCTCTTTATCTGCACAAAAAGTAATAGCTGCTCAAGACTGAACAAATTATCTTATCCCCATAGGACTAAGAAAACTTGTTTATTCTAGAGCATCTTAAAAACACATCAAGGAGAAGGGAAAATAACCCGGAGTACCATCACCTAAGGGCAACCATTATCAGTATTTTAAGTCATACCCTTCCATCATTATTGGTTCTTGTGCATCTTATTTAGTAAACTTGTTGCACTTGTATTGTCTCTAAAATGTTGTGTGTGTGTGTGTGTGTGTGTGTGTGTGTGTGTAGGCTGTTAGTCTTTGCTTAGTGCTATTCATCGGAAGTGATAGAGCAGGACGATCATAAAAGTAGAATTGTAGGCTTCTGAAGGTAGAGTGTGTGGGTTCAAATGCTGATTTCCTCATATTTGAAAACATAGGAACATGACTCAGTTACTTTAAATTTCAGTTTTATTACCTATAAAATGAATATAATAATTTGCATTTCAGAGGGCTATTGGGAAAATCAAATGACATAATTTATGTTAAGTATTCACATACTATATGTATCTGACATAGGTCAGGTGCTTAATGACTGCTAACTATTATATTTTTCTTCTTATTACAAATATTTGGGAACAATTTTACATGACTATATAAAATTTTATCCTTGGTACTTACTGTAGTTTGGCTCTCTGTTCTCCTATGTCTAGACATTGAGGTTGCTCATGGTTTTTAACCTTTATAAATAATCTTGGGGTAAACATATTTCAGTGAAAAGATTTGTCTGTAGTTCAGCTTGTTTTCTGAATTATCTCAAGTCCATAAAGTGGAATTTCCAGGTAAAGCAAGGTTAGCATATTGTCAATATCTTTGTAAAGTGAAACGAAGCTATTTATATTTTCATCAGCATGATATAAATAGCACTGCTTCACCATACTCTTGCCATCAGGTAGTATGTGTGTATATATATTACATATATTATATATAATATTACTTGATGAACAAATGGGCATTTCATTCTTTGCTAGAGTGCTTAAACAGTTGTGGTGGTGTAGATATTTTTTAAGAAACGTGAGCTCATCTAGAATTTACTTGAGTACTGTGGAGTGAAAGTCTAAATTGGGTTGCTCCAACATCAATGAGGCTGGAGTACTCTGAAGGCTCAACCAAACTAGAAGCTGTTCAGCCACATTAAATATTTTAATAATTACTCTGGCAAATTCAGATGTGTTGTCACTACCATATATCCTGCTATATCCTATTCCCTAACTTATATATTCTGCTGTGTTGTATATTTGATGAGTGAGATGACATATTAGATGAGTGTGGACCTTCCATTTATTCAAATACAATCCCCTGAGGAACCACACCTCCCAATATTTACACACTTTTGTAGCCTCTCCCTGTGTAACCTATAGAATATAATAGAAGTGATGGGGCATTGCATGCCTTTTGAGGCTAGGCATGAGAAGACTGGTGGCTTTCATCTTAGTCTTTTAGGACATACATGAATTCTGGTGAGAAGCCTGCTACCACTCTTAAATGGCCATGCTCTAAGGGATCCCAAGCTAGCCATGCAGGGGGTCATGTGGAGAGAGATGCCCAGTTCCCAGTTTTTACTACATTTTCAGCGGAGGCACCAGAAATGTGAGTATTGAAACACTTTGAGGACATTCCAGTCAAGTCAGATCTTCAGATAATTCTGGTCCCAGACACTGTCTAACGATGGCCATATGAAATATTGGAAGTGGTGACCACCCAGGTGAGCCCAGCCAACTCAAAGAATCATGAGAGGTAATAAGTTGCTGTTTTAAGCCACTAAGTTTTAGGATGGTTTGTTATGTGGTGATAGAAAACCAGTACAATGAATTAATACAAATAAAATAGAGCTATTTGTTTAAAATACTCCTCTTTTGAAAGTTAGCAGGAAGTACACATTGGAGCTATTAATAATAGCTTTTGTCAAATAGAAAGATAGCCATAGAAGATAGCATTCCAAATTGATGATGGAAGTGGAGAAATGATATTAATTAAATAATATGCAAACATAGGTTTCACCTGGGGCTGGTGGTAAAGAGAATTGAAGGAAGTCTGGTAGAGTGGTAATTGAGAATCAGTTGAGTACTGTATGCTAGTCAAAGGCTGAAGTGATTTGGAGATTTGTAGGATCTAAAAGATAGATGTTTTGACAAAGGAAAAATTAATGGCTACAGACTTTTTGTCTCAGAATGTCCATCTCTCTCTCTACTTATAGATAGATTTTCATTTCTGTGTCATAAAAAAGTACCAGAAGAAGCGATAACTTTCATAATATCAACTTTATATTTAATTTGTAACATGATGCTTCTGTATTTTAGTGCCTATGAGTTTTTTTTGTATCTGTAAGTTTTTGAGTGACTACTAACTCCAAATTTCATTTTATTATTTAATTTGGTTGATTTCTACCTTGCAAATGCACTATATATAATTGGGAGTTAAGATGACATATTTGGGCTACAATAAGTTGTGGTCAAGTTAATTGACTAAAAAATATGCAAAATGACAATATGAAGAGCTTTCACTTAATTTAGTATCTTAGTCCCTTTAATTTTTCTTGTTGGTTCCAAAATCATATTGATTTTATGAGCGTCTCTGAGGAAGGGAGAATAGGAAGTTTATGGAGATGAAATTGTCTTGAAGTGGCACTAATAAAACCACATATAAGCAAGGGTTCTTGACAACTGAGGGGACAAATCAAGCTCCCTTGATCTTCCCTTGAAGGATGCAAACCGACATAAAAATTACTTTTGAGAGAACTTTACTCCTGACTGACTATATTGCCACTTTCTACCCACTTCTGATTTGCAATCAATGTCATCTGTTGCCCTAGTACAGGCTGTTTTTTTTTTTTTTTGAGAGTTTTGTTAATATTTTTACTACCTGAACTTAATTATGTAATTACATAACAGATCTAGTAACTGCTTCAGAGGAACCATTCTAATCTATGAGGTACCTAAGATAGTCTTTAAAGAACATCTAAGTACATAATTACAATGCCTAATAGACCAGAATAACAGGTAGCAGGAATATCTTTGGAGCCATAAGAGAAACCTTGCAGCCTTTAGGGTATATAATATCAGTTATGAAAATAACCCCACCATTATGTTATTATGTAACAGCACATAATGGCAAGGGAAGTATTAATGCTGGATATAATAAATATTGTGTGCATTTTGCATTAACTGGCTTTCTTTAATTTTCAAAAATATGTAGAAGTAATTGAAAATATTTTAATTTAATGAGATAGAAAAAATTATGATATTTTAGATAGAGGATAACTGAGACTTTTGAAAGAAAAATAAAAAAAGAGATTGTGAAACATACCAAATCAGTCATAAAAGTGTGCACATTAATGTCAAAACCAAAAATGAATTTAAGATGTTAAAGACAGAACGTTCAAAATATTATATTCATATACTTAAATCTTACATATTATTTTTCCTAAGTAATAATGGAAAAAATCGAGAATGAAACTAAGACATAAATACCTTAGCTATATTCTGGGTGGAAAGGGTCTGTTAAAATCTGGGCAATTTGAGTAGTTAGGGAGATGGTGGTCCCCAGCTAGTCAGACTATGCAAGTTCTGGTGAATGAATGAGTGTATGGAAAATTTTTGTGTGCTGGTCAGTGAGTGAGCATGTGAATTGCTGAATGAGTGAGGGTTAGAAAGCTAGCAGTCGGGGCTCTTCTGGTGTAGCAGCTGGTACCACACCCGCTCAGCTTGGACCCTAGTGATTCCTGAGACGCAGAGGTCAAGCGCCATTTAAAAATCTTTATTATTATTATTATTATTTTTTAAATCAACAAAACCCTTCCTGGGCAGAAAATGCTGGGAAAGACTAAGTGGGAGCTCATGAGCAAGTGGACAGGACCCTCCTAGTGCAGTAGCTGGTGCTGCAGCTTCTCTACGTGGTCCCTGACACTTCCGAGTTCACAGAAGCTGAGCGCCATTTTTTTTTTAACCGACAAACGCTTTTCTGTGAAGAAGGAGCTGGGAGAGACAACAGGCCCCAAGCTCTGCCTCACCACTGCAGCAGGAGAGACAACCGGCTCCAGGCTTTGCCTTACCACTTCACTGCTGGGTTGGACACTGGCAGCAGGGGCTGCAGAGGGAGCCCAGAGGCAGAGTCACACTGGAGAGGACAAGAGAGGCACTCCACCACCATCTTGAAGGTGGGGCAGGAAAGTGCTCCAACTTGCTCACCACAGAGCAACATACCTGATCTCTGTGTCTGGTGGTTCAACTACTCAGGGGATGATCGTGAACCAGAGGGAATATCTTGAAAGCACAAACTTCAGATGGACCTGGTGAGTGCTGAGTCCCAGGTGCCCCACTCCCTACCCTGATTCAGCCATGGGTCAAAGGATATGACCAGAAAAGGATGAGAAAGAACTCCAAAGAGATCAGTGATGAGTCCGGGGCTGACACAACCCTCCTCCTCCTCCACAGTAATCCTCTGAATCAGCCCCACACAGCTGGGCCACGACTGAGAACAGTGTTGCAGTAGGAGAACTCCATCCCAGGATAGGCCTGACTGGGGCACCCCCCGTGAGTACATACCTGGGGAAGAGACAATCCTGCACCTTCCCACCGGAGGGGATCTCCCTGACCATACTAGAGTGGGAGGGGAGGGCTGCAGTCGATCCACTCCCACTGACCCCTCCTCCTCCCCTGCTCCAGACACTGGGGAGAGAGTGAAAGAGGTGAAAGCTCTGTAAGAGAGAGCAGACGAGAGGAACAATTACAGAACCTGCCACAAGAGGGCAGGGTTTTTTTTCTTTCCTTTAATTTTAATTTTTTTTGAATTTTTAAAAATTATCTGCTTGTTTGTTTGTTAGTTCATCTATTTTTAAAATATTTTTCCTTTGTCCTTGAATGTATATTCGAGGGTTGATCTGTATCCCCCCATTTCTTTTCTTTTTCTTTCTTCTTTTGTTTTCTGTTTATCTGTGTTTGTGAATGATTGAGTGTTCATCTTTCAGTTTTCTTCTTGTTGGTTTGTTTTTGCTCTTTTGTTCTTCTTTTTATTTTATTGTATATATTTTTTATTTTAAAATTGTGGGGTACAATTAAGGGTTAGGTATACAAATATTCATTGTGCAGGTACCCTTGTTGATGAGGGTGCCCTCCCCTTCCCCAGGCAGATATTCACTACCATTAATCCCACCTCCTTGCCCCTCCCACCCCCCCATAGCTTCCTGCCACTGTCAATCCTTTTCTTATAGTATTATGGTAGTTCAAGGTCCTCTTATGAGTGAGAACATGTGATACTCAGATCTTTGTTTCTGTGAAAGATCACTCAGTATTATAAACTCTAATTCCTTCCAGGTTGCTTTGAAATTCATGATTTTGTTCTTCCTTATGGCTGTGTGATATTCCACTGTGTATGTGAACCACATTTTTTAAATCCAGTCCTCTTTTGATGGACAGCACGATTGGTTCCATGATTTTGCTATTGTAAATAATGCTGCGATAAGCAAAAGTGTGCAGGTATCTTTTTTATAGAGTGATTTGTGTTCTTCTGGGTATATTCCCAGCAGCGGGATTGCGGGGTCATATGGAAGGCTGATTTTTAGAAATTTTAGAAATCGTCACACTGATTTCCTCAGAGGCTGTACTAGTTTACACGCCCACCAACAGTGTAGAAGTGTTCCCTTTTGCCACATCCTCTCCAGCATCTGCTATTTTTTGAGTTATTGATGATGGCCATTCTGATTGGAGTTAGGTGGTATCTCAATGTAGTTTTAATTTGCTTCTCCTTGAGGAATAGTGAGGCTGAGCATTTTTTCATGTATCTGTTGTCTGCTTGTATGTCTTCCTTTGAGAAGTGTCTATTAATATCTTTTGCCCACTTTGTAATGGGCCTGTTTGTTTTTTTCTTTTCAGCACATTTGAGTTCCTTGTAGCTCCTTGATGTTAGGCCTTTGTCAGATATGGAGTTGGCAAATATTTTTTCCCAGTCTGTGGGCTGTCTCCCTGCTCCCTCTATGGTTTCTTTGGCTTTGCAGAAGCTTGTCAGTTTAATGAGGTCCCACTTGTCTATCTTAACTCTTATTGCATGGGCACTTGGGATTTTAATCAGGAATTGGTTGCCAGTTCCAACTTCCATAAGGGTGCTTCTTGCATTTTCTAAGGTTCTTATGGTTTGAGGTTTTACATTTAGGTTTCTGATCCATTTAGAGGTAATTGGAATTGTTTCTTAATTTTACTTCTGGATTATTCATTCCTTGTGTGTAAAATTATAGTTTTTTGTGTTTTTTTTTGAGTTGGAGGCTCACTCTGTCACCCAGGCTGGAGCGCCACCCCAACCTCCTGGGCTCTAGTGATCCTTTTGCCTCAGCCTTCCAAGTAGCCGGAACTATAGTCGCAAGTTACCATGCCTGGCTAAGTTTTTGATTTATTGTAGAGAAGAGGTCTCACCATATCACCTGGGCTGGTCTCAAACCTGTGGACTCAAGCACAAATTGCTGGGATGACAGGCTAAGTCACCGAGCCCAACCTAAAATTATAATTTATTTTTTTATGCGTTAATCGTGCATACTGTAACTTTGCTGGTTTTAAAATTAGTTCTAATAGTTTTTTAAACTGTATTCCTTATCTTTTTCAATACATAATATCATGTTATCTGTAAGTAGATATTTTACTTTTTCCTTTCCAATATGAATGTGTTTTATTTATTTTCTTATTGTATTGCTCTGGCTAGAACTTCCAGTACAATGTTGAAAATAAGTAATGTGAGCAGACATTCTGTCTTATTTCTGAGTTTAGCGGAAAAAAAAAATTTCACTATTTCACAATAAAGTATGATGTGAGCTGTGTTTTCAAAAATTTTTTAAAATAAATTCTCTTTATCAGGTTGAAAATTTTCTATTTCTAGTTTGTTGAGTGACTTTATCATGAATGAATGTTGGATTTTATCAATTGCTTTTTTCCTGTAACTATTGAGATGATCATGTGGTTTTGTCCTTATTCTCTTGATATGATGTATTTCAATACTTTATTTTTATTTTTCTTGAAATAACTCCTACCTGATCATAGTGTATAATTAATCCTTTTGACATGTTGTTAGATTTAGTTTTCTAATATTTTGTAGAGGATTTTTATATGAGATATTGGTCTGTAATTTTTTTTTTCTTGTGATAGCTTTGTATGGTTTTGGTATTAGAATAATATTGGCCTAATGGAATGAGTTGGAAAGTGATGTATTCCACATTTTGGAAAAATTTGTAAAGAATTTATATTAATTTTTCTTTAAACATTTGGAATAATTCACCTTTGAAACCATGGCCTGGGCTTTTCTTTGTGGGAAGTTTAACATAACTAATTCAATCTCTTTACTTATATGTCTAATCCGATTTTTTATTTCTTCATAAGTTAGTTTCAATAATTCATGTCATCCTAATAATTTGTTTTGTAGTTTATGCCTTTCCCTTATTCTCTTTTTATTTCTGTAGGGTCAATAGAGATGTTCTCTCTTTTATTCTTGATTTTAGGAATTTAAAATCCTAAAAGGGCTCCCCCCGCCCTTTTTTCTTCATAACTAGCTAGAGGTCTGTCAATTTTATCGATATTTTCAAAGAGCAAACTTTTGCTACCATTGATTTTCTTTGTTTGTTGTTATTCTTTATTTCATTGTTATCTACACTAATCTTTATTATTGACTTCCTTCTAGTTACGTTAGGTTTAGTTTATTTTTGTTTCTTCAGTGTTCTAAGGTGGGAAGTTAGTTTATTGATTTAGGATCTTTTTTCTTCTTTTTAACTATAGGCATTGACAGCTGTTAATATAATTTTCCCCGTGTCACTGCTTAGCTAAATCCTATAAGTTTTGGTAAATTGTGTCTCTATTCAGACTTATCTGAATGTGTTATCTAATTTTCCTCATTCTTTTTGTTTTGTTTTGTTTTTTGAGTTGGAGTCTAACTCCATCACCCAGGCTGGAGTGCAGTGGCACGCTCACGGCCACCCCGGCGTTGACCTGCTGGGCTCCAGAGATCCTTCCACCTCAGTCTTTCAAGTAACCTAAACTACAGTTGCATGCTATCACGCCTGGCTAATTTTTTGACTTACTGTACAGATGAGGTCTCACCAAGTTGTCCCCAGGCTGTTCTTGAACCCCTGGGCTCAGGCAGTCCTCTCGTCTTGGCCCTCCAAAGTGCTAGGATTACAGGCTTGAGCCACCATGCCTGGCCTAATGTTCCTCATTCTTATATTCTTAATTGACCCAAGAAATGTGCACCTTGCTTTTTTTTTTCTTAAGACTTTATTTTTTGAACAGTTTTAGGTTCATAGCAAAATTGAGAGGCAAGTTCAGAGATTTCCCATATAACCTCTTTCCACACGCATGCATAACCTTTCTTATGGTTTCCCATAGGAGTGGCACATTTGTTGCATTTGATGAACCTACCTACAATGATGCATCCAGATCACCCAAAGTTCACTCTTGATGTTGACCATTCCATGGGTTGGGCCAAATATATAGTGCAATGCATCCACCACTGATCTTTTTACTGTCCCCAAAGATAGTAACAGTCTATCTTTTAACATTTTCCTATCTCCATAGCTTTGCTTTTTACAGAATATATTATAGGGGACTCACACACACTATGCAGCTTTTTCCAGGTTGGCTTCCTTCACTTGGTAAAATGCTTTTGAGTTTCCTCTATGTCTTTTCATAGCTTGTAACTCATTTATTTTTAGTGCTGAATAACATTTCATCGTTTGGATGTATCACAGTTGAGTTACCAAATCACCTACTAAAGGACCCCTTGGCTGCTTTCAAGTTTTGGCAATTATGAGTAAAATATCTATAAACATCCATGTGTAGGCTTTTGTGTGGATGTGCATTTTCAATTCCTTTGGGTGGATATCAAGGATCATTACTGCGGTATTATATATAGTATGTCTAGTTTTGTCAGGAACCACTATACTGTCTTTCAAAGTATTTGTACTGATTTGCATTCCCACCAGAAATGAATGAGAATTCCTGTAGCTCCGCAGACTCACCAGTAATTGATCACTGTTCTGGATCTGGGCCATTCTAACAGGTGTGTCATGGCATTTCATTGTTGTTTAAATTTGCATTTCCCTGTTGACTTATGATGTGGAGTATCTTTTCATATAATCATTTGCCACCTGTATATTTTCTTTGGTGAGGTGTCTCTTATGGCCTTTGATCCATTTCTTAAGCGGGTTGTTTGTCTTCTTATTGCTGGATTTTAAGAGTTATTTGTATATTTTAGATAACATTCCTTTATCAGGACTGTTTATGTCTATTTGCAAATTATTTTTTTCTGTGGTTTATCCTCTCATTTTCTTACATTGTATTTTGCAAAGCAGAAAATTTTAATTTCTTTTTTTTTTTTTTTGAGTTGGAGTCTCACTCTGTCGCTCAGACTGGAGTGCAGTGGCCGCTCCCAGCCACCGCAGCCTCAACCTGCTGGGCTCCAGCGATCCTTCTGCCTCAGCCTTTCAAGTAGCTGGAACTGCAGGCGCGTGCTACCACACCTGGCTAGTTTTTGATTTATTGTAGAAATGAGGTCTCACCAAGTTGCCCAGGCAGGTCTCGAACTCGCGGGCTCAGGCAATCTACTCACCTCGGCATACCAAAGCACGGGATTACAGGCTGAGCCACCGAGCCTGGCTAAATTTTAATTTCAACAAAATCCAGCTTATCAATTATTTCTTTCACAGAGTTTGCTTTTGTGATGTATCTAAAAAGTCCCTACCAAACCCAAGATCATCTAGATATTCTGCTCTTTTCTCCTAAAATTTTATAGTTTTGTGTTTTACATGAAGGTCCATGATCCATTTGAATTAATTTTTTGTGAAGAATGTATGTTCTATGTCTACATGTATTTATTCATTTTTGCATATGGATGTCCAGTTGTTTCAGCACCATTTGTTGAAAAAACTGTCTTCTTTACTGTGTTTTCTTTGTTCCTTTGTCAAAGATCAGTTGGTGTATTTGTGTAGGTCTGTCTCTGGGCTCCCTGTTTCACTGCATTGATCTGTCTTTTCTTGTACCAATATCACACTTTATTGCATGTTGTTGCTTTATTGTAAGTCTTGAAGTCAGGTAGTGCCAGTCTTCAAACTTTGTTCTTCTCCTTCAATGATAAATAAACTATTATGGGTTTGGTTTTTTTTTGGTTTTCTTTTTTTTTTTTTTTTTTGCCTTTCCATATAAACTTTAGAATCAGTTTTTTAATATCCACAAAATAACTTCCTGGAATTTTTACTGAGGTTGCATTCACTCAATAAATCAAGTTGGGAAGAACTGACATCTTGACAATATTGAGTCTTTCTATCCATGAACATGGAATATTTCTTTATTCATTTGGTTCTTCTTTGCTTTCTGTAATCAGAGTTTTATAGTTTTCTTCAAGTAAATCTTATACATATGCTATTAAATTTACACCTAAGTATTTCATTTTAAGGGGTGTTAATAAAAAGGATTGTATTTTTAAATTCAAATTTCACTTTTTTATTGCTGTATACAGGAAAGCAATTGACTTTTGCATATTAATCTTATATCCTGCAATCTTGATATAATCACTTATTAGTGAAAGAAGTTTTTGTTGATTATTTTGAATTTTCAACATTGATGATCATCGATGAACAAAGACAATTTTATTTCTTACTTCCTAATCAGTATACTTCTAATTTTCTTTTCTTTGGGGATTCTCAGTACTATATTGAAAAGTAGTGGTGGGGTGGGATATCCTTGGCCTGTTTCTGATCTTAGTGAGAATGTTTCTAGTTTCTCATCACTACGTACAATGCAGTGATGTACAATGATGGGAGTTTTGTAGATTTTTTTAAAAAATCAAGTTGAGGGCCAGGCTCAGTGACTCAGCCTGTAATACCAGCACTTGGGGAGGCTGAGGTGAGAGGATTGCCTGAGACCGCGGGTTCGAGACCCGCCTGGGCAACTTGGCGAGACCTCATCTCTACAATAAATCAAAAGATTAGCTGGGTATGGTAGCACGTGCCTGTAGTTCCAGCTACTTGGAAGGCTGAGGCGGAAGGATCGCTGGAGCCCAGCAGGTTGACGCTGGGGTGGCTGTGAGTGTACCACTGCACTCCAGCCTGGGCAACAGAGTGAGATTCCAACCTCCCTGCTCCGCAAAAAATCAAGTTGAAAAAGTTCTTTATTCCTTGCTTACTGAAAGTTTTTATTATTTTGGTTTTGTCGAATACTTTTCCTTTATCTATAAATAAGATCATTTGGGTTTTTTTTTCTTTTTTAACCTGATTTTCAAATGTTGAACAAGGTTTGCATACCTGGGATTAATCCCATTTGGTTATGGTTTATAATTTTTTTATACACTGTTGAATTCAATTTGGTAATATTTTGTTAAGGATTTTTGCATCTATGCCCAAGACAGATATTGGTTTTGTCTTTTTTTTTTTCTTTTCTTTTCTTGTAGTGTTATCTGGTTTTGTTATTAAGGTAATGCTGGTTTTAAAATAAATTAGGCAGTATTTATTCTGCTTCTATATTCTGGAAAATACTGGAGCAGATTGGTACAATTTCTTCTTTAAATGTTTGATAGAATTTGCCTGTGAACCCATCTGGCCTAGTGCCTTCTGTTTGGGAAAGTTATTAATTATTGATTGAAGTTCATTAATAGAAAAAGAACTATTTAGATTGCCTCTATCTTCTTGTGTGAGTTTTGGCTGACTGTGTATTTCAAGGAATTGGTCCATTTTCCCCATGTTATCAAATTTATGCATATAGAGTTGTTCATAATATTACTTAATGGTTATTTTATTTTATTTTATTTTATTTTTTATTTAAATCTAAAAATTTACATTGTAATTCTTTTTTTTTTTTTCACTTTTCCTTTTTTAATTCAATATTTTTTATTATGATATTGTGGGGTACAGTTAAGGGTTAGGTATACAAATATGCCTCGTTCAGGCACCCTTGTTGATAAGAAGTGTCTCCCCATCCCCAGACAGATATTTACTACCATTAATCCCATCAC
>CAUYQG010120003.1:0-13533 GCA_963574415.1 Tarsius wallacei | reverse complement strand
AACCAAACTAATTCAGAAATAAGGCACAATTCTATTCGCTCCAAGAGAAACAAATAGGCTGGGCTCAGTGGCTCAGCCTGTAATTTCAGCACTTTGGGAGCCCGAGACGAGTGAATCGCCTGAGCAAACGGGTTCGAGACTACCCCGGGCAACTTGACAAGACCTCGATTCTACAAAAAGTTTTTAAAAATTAGCTGGGCACTGTAGCGTGCACCTGTGGTTCTGGCTACTTGGAAGACTGGGGTGGAAAGATCACCAAAGCCTAGTAGGTTGACGCTGGGGTGACTGTGAGTGTACCGCTGCACTCCAGCCTGGGCAACGGTGAGACTCCACCTCGGCGTGGGCGGTGGGGGTGGGGAACTCAGGTTATAGCAGCCCAGGCCTCCACTCCCAGCTCTCCCACTTTCTAAGTGACAGGTAGAGCAAGTGGTTCTTCCTCTAAAAAATGGCGGTCATCCTTGTTGAGGACATTCTGTGAGATAATCCCTGTTTCCTGCTTACCATGGCACATAGTAGGAACAAAAAAAAAATACAAACAGCAAGCGTTATTATTTTTTCTACTATGTTCACTCTCTGCAAAAAGAAAAATCAAAATTTTTCAGGGCAGGCACAGTGGCTCACGCCTGTAATCTCAGCCTGTAATCTCAGGGAGGCTAAGGCAGGAGGACTGTCTGAGGCCAGAAGTTTGAGACCAGCCTGGGAAACATAGTGAGACCCTCGTCACTACCAAAAAAAAAAAATCAAAAAATTAGCCACACATGGTGGTGTGCACCTGTAGTCCCAGCTACCCTGGAGACTGCGGCAGGAGAATTACTTCGGCCCAGGAGTTTGAGGCTGTGGTGAGTTGTAATGGTGCCAATGCATTCCAGCCTGGGCAAGAGAGCAAGACCCATCTCAAAAAACTAAAAATGGGAGGGAAAATTCTAATAAAGTTTTCCTCCCCTGTTTCAATGTTAAAAATTTCATTGTTGGAAAGATACACATTTTTGTGATTCAAAATCCAAAAGGGATTAAAGGGCAAATGGAGAAAGCCTCCCTGCTTTGATGCCAGCCACCCAGTTGCCCTTCCCCCAAGGCACTGAGATGGGCAGGGTGTTTGTATCTTTTTCCAGAGATATTTGCAGACAGTCATCTGGAATGTTTGGGGCCTGCTTCTGTTTACCTATGGCAGAATCTAATAAATGATTCAGAGTACTTGGTTTGACATAACTAATATCTGCAGTAATTTTTCCAACTTTTAATTCTGAAATCATTTTAGATTTACAGAAGGTTTGTAAAGACAAAACAAAGAATTCTCGGACATCCCTGACCCAGCATTCCCCACGGTTAATATCTTACAGACCCACAGCACCTTGTCAAAACTGAAAATGATGTTGGTGCCCTACTCTTAACTACACTACAGATTTTACTCAATTTTTTTTTTTTTTTTGAGTCAGAATCTCACTCTGTCACCCAGCCTAGAGTGCGATGGCATGATCATGGCTCACCACAGCCTCGACCTCCTGGGCTCAGGTGATCCTTCTGCCTCAGCCTCCATAGTAGCTGAAACTAAGGTGCATGCCACCATGCCTGGCTAATTTTTAAAATGTTTCTGTACAGACATGGTCTCACTATGTTGTCCAAGCTGATCTCAAGCTCCTGGGCTCAGGCAGTTCTCTCACCTCCACCTGCCAAAGTGCTGGGATTACAGACAAGAACCACCAAGCCTGCCCAGATTGTATTCAATTTCACCAGCTTTTTCACCAAAGTGGCTCCACCCAGGATGGCATGGTGCGTTTCTTCTCCAACCTGTGACCACTCTCATCTTCCCTTGTTTTCATGATCTTGATGCTTTTGAAGGCCACTATGCAATTTTTTAAAACTTAATGAATCCACGTGTCTTGGTGGCCCCGGAGGGCATACCCCAGTACTGTGCGTATAAGGATTTCTAGTACAGGGAAGGGGGTGGAGCACTTCATAGCTGTCACTACCACAGCAGGGCTGGAAATTCAGCCATCCATCACCTCCGTGTGGCCTTCGCATTCCCTTTCTGGGCTTCAGACTCCCCTTCAGTACTGTGAAGCTGTGAAACCACTTCAGCCTTTCTGAAGCTGTGTGATCGGAGCAGTTTGACATACGCCACATACTCTAACACCTCTTAGGGACCCCAGTGCTCGTGAGCACGTTAAAGGCTCTGAAAAATCTTGGAATGAAGCACCTGTTTAAATATCACCTAACTCAGCACTGCTCAGATGTGTTTGGTTGGGGAAGTGATTGTGACCCTCCACCTGTTTGTCTGCAGAAACGTGTTCCAGGGAAGACCTTTTGGGGCACCTGGACTTGACGATACACGAGGCCTGTGAATAGAGCTTCTGTCTGGTGTAGGTTCAGGAGCAAGCACCCTGTGCAGTGAAGGCTGGCGCAGAGAACTCTTTGGAAGGAGGAATGCCCAGGAGAAGGCCAAGGGCAGAATTAGAGGCAGACTCCCCTTGACTTCCCAGCTCCTCCGAGCCAGCCCAGGCCCTGGGCATTGTGGGACCCCACAGAGACACAAATGGCAATCTCCTGGGAAGAAAACTAGGCAAAATGGATCAGATTGTCCGTGTGCATGCCCTTGAACTCTGATGATGTGTCTAGACCCAGCCACACCTGAGCACAGAGGGGTTGTGGAGGATAATCACAGCCTCCTAGTTTGAAGGGCCAAAAGCCCGAAGAGAATGCAGTGTCCATCACAGAGGACCGATGACAGAAACTACAGTCCATGTGTGCACGCACACACTCATACAGACTCAGTCATAAAGTGTGGGGACTCATCTCAAGAAGGGAAACCGTGACTGCCTCAGAGAGAAGAACCAAAAGATCTGGAGGTAAAAGCGGGAGAAACTGACCCTTCTTTGGCTATTCCTCTGTGTCCCCGGGCTTTGTACCTACTTGTATGTTACTTATTTAATATATTAAGATCATCATTTCGGGGCGACCCCTTCGGGTCCCCTTCCACTGTGGGAGTTTCTCTGTCCTCTCAATAAATCCTGCTTTCTCACTTAAAAAAAAAAAAAAAGGCCGGGCGCAGTGGCTCTTGCCTATAATCCCAGCACTTTGGGAGGCCAAGGTGAGAGGACTGCCTGAGCCCGCAAGTTCAAGACCATCCTGGGCAACTTGGCGAGTCCTCATCTACAATAAATCATGATCATCATTTCTACAAGAATGAGACACATTTGAGTTTCTACATAGAACAGAATGCTGCACTAGATACAGTTTTCTAAAAAGAAGGAAAAAAAATCAAGGAGGGAAAGAACGAGGAAGCTGTTGACTTACCAAGATGGAAACAGCACCAAGATACAGTAGGAGAAGCCACAAACATAGCAATGCATGCAGACTGAATTATCCTTGAGTAAAACAAGGGGTGCAAAATAGGAATAGAAATATATTTTCTTTTGTGTATATATACGTGCACAAGGGGGGATCCCAAAAAACCCAGAATTTATTTATAAAAAACTGTGTATTTATTCTTACATGTTTAAACATCAGTTACCTTCAAAGTACTCTCTGTTGGATGCAGTACACCTACTGAGACCCTTTTTCCACTGCTCAAAACAGTTTTTGAACACATCCATTTTGATGCCTTTTAGTGCTTCTGCTGTTTTTTGTTTCACCTCTTCCACATCAGCAAAATGCTTCCCTTTGAGAAACTCTTTTCATCCAGAAAATTTTTTTTTAAAGTTGCTCAAGGCGAGATGAGGCGAACAGGGAAGTTCGGGCATGGAGGCCATGCCATTTGGGCCAAACACTGCTGTACACTTAGCACGGTGTGGGCAGACACACTCATAAGTCATCCATCAAGCAATGGGCACATGCACTGAAAGAATCTACAAAAAAGAAAAATTCACTGAAATCGAATGCAGCCTCTCACAATGACATTAGCTGGTACACTGATGCCGCTGGGCTACCTAGTGAGGGAAGCCTGCACTACAAGGGGCC
This sequence comes from Tarsius wallacei, assembly GCA_963574415.1. NCBI lineage: Eukaryota > Metazoa > Chordata > Mammalia > Primates > Tarsiidae > Tarsius > Tarsius wallacei. Next base: position 9,576 of record CAUYQG010120003.1, on the reverse strand, counting down.
TGCCCTCTAAAAGATAATTCTGAATTTTTTAAGTTCCCCCCTTGTATATGTATAAGGAAATTCGGGAAGGATATAAAAAACTAATAATCAGACATTAGTCATAGTTACTTATGGAGGGGCGGCATAGAGGTGAGAGGGAAATCTGTCACTGTGTTCATTCAACATATTCATATATGTTACACACAAATATATTGTATTACATGTATCTGACCCATGACTTTATTACCCCTTCAAAATTACATAGATATGAATGCAGGCGATCTGTATGGACTGATGTGTAACCCTTTCCTATATATGTTGTTAAACAAAGATGAAACAATTTTGTAGAACAGTGGGTATAGCATCATTTGTGTACCAAATGATACAAATGCTTAAAGGCACACATTGTCTCCGGAAGAATCCAAAAGAAACTGCTGTAAATGACTTGTCCTATGCAGGGGACCAGGAGACAAGCAATTGGGGATGGTACACCCTGAAAAAATATTTGAATATTTCCTATGCGCATGAAACACTTCTGTGAAGGGGTGGTCACCTTAGCAAGGTTTTTAGAGTACAAATTTATAAGTAACTTAAGTGTTTCTCCCTTGGGAATGGTTTGTATAAATTTCAGCCCACCTAAACTCTGGAAACTTTTTCAGATATTAAAATGCTTAAAGAACTAAATGTGTACTTATTTACACTGACCTGTAGAGATGCCCACAATAAATTAAGTAAAGTTTCAGAACCAAAAATGGGATAATCCAATTTTTGTGGAAAAACCTCTATGTACCTGTGTACAAGCATGCATGTATGTTGTATTATGAAAATACACATGTGGGAGGTTCCGATCCTGACTCTCTTGGTTATTAGCTATGTGATCTTGAACAAGCTACTAGAAATACTTGGATCTGTTTCCCCATTTGTAAAATGGGTACAATATTCTACCAGTCTTAAAATAACTCATTTGGTTCTTCTAACAACTTGGAGCATAATGTCTCTATCTCATAGTATGCACTCTGTATAACTGATAGGTATTGCTATCTATCTATCTATCTATCTATCTATCTATCTATCTATCTATCTGCTACCATGAATTGCTATCGTATTTTCTGGGCATTATTGAGACAGACGACTGGTGGTATTCATACCACACTCTATACTGGTTACCTGGGGATATGGGATTTGAATTAGGCAGGAAGAACCATCACTTTCTATTTTATACATTGCTCTATTGTTTGACTCTTTTTTTACAACAAGCATACATTATTTTATAATTAAGCTAGAAGAAAGAAGAAGAAAAAATGAATTAGCTGCGAGGAGGCAGCTGTTCTCTGAGCGGGGCGGGAGTGAGGGGCAGGGAGGGGCAGGGCCGCAGCTCACTTCTCACACCCATAAAGCAGGGAGACAAGGCCCCAGCAGCCTGCCACACATCCTGCAGCTAAATCTGTCCACCCTCCTCCCGCCGGTGAGACACAGGTGCCCGGAGTCAGAAATTACATCCGGGCTGTTCAGATTTGCAGCCACTCTCCCCAGTCACTCAGAGCACCGGGAAGCTCGGCCTGGTGCCACCATTTGTCAAGCGCCGCCAATGGGGGAGGAGACTCCAGCACTGCGCCCACCCAGGTCTGACCACTGGTCTCCGTGGAAGATGCAGGGAGAAAAGATTCTCCAAGTGCATTTGCAAAGGGGTTCAGATAGCAGCCAGCCTGTGAGAGCATTCACATTAGCAGCCCTGATGATGATTCCCTGAGGACAGACCAAGAAACGGGCTCCCAGAAGGAAAAGACTGAGGTGACTTGGCTGGAAGGCAGAGGAGCCCACATCCCAACACAGGCCTGTCCACCCAATTCATGCACCCTTGACACCACATAGCCACGGAGATGGGATCCACCATGCTTCAGAGAACCTGTTCATTCATTCAGTCAGCAAAAATGCAACCAGGAGTTCTGAGCCTGCCACATGCTGGGCCCTGACCTAGACCCTGAGAGCACAGAGGTTTCTTGACCAGTTGAGACAGATTTATTTAACACCTACTCTGTGCCAGGAGCTGGGCTAGGCACTGGGTTGCAGTGGGGGACAGGCAGGCCTGCTCCCTGTCCTCAGGGCACTCTACAAGGGGACACATTGCTTATCCAAGAATGAAAGCAACAAAGTAGTCAGTGCTGCAAAGGAGAGCTCTGCAGGGCTGATGCCAGGAGCTTAGCCAAACCTGGGGAACCCTAGAAGGTTTCCCTGAAGAAGTGACACTTGCACTGAAATCTGAAGGAGTAGAGGAGGTGAGGAGGGAAAGAAAGGGCATCCAAGCTGTGGGAACAGAACGTGCAAAGGCCCTGTGGTAGGAAGCATGAAAGACCCAAAGACGACCCTTGTACCTGGAGCAGAGAAGTTGAGTGGATGCCATGTGAGATGATGGTGAAGACAGAGATGATGCAAACCCATCCTCGTGAGGGCTTGGTCCCAAAAGCAGTGGGAAATCCTCAAAGCATTCTGAGCAGCAGCTGATAGGATCTGTTTGTGCCCGCAAGGTGCTGGCAATCCAAGTGACAGACAATCGAGATGTCTTCCCTCGCGCACCTGATACCATGCCTGAGCACTGCGTCCCTTCCCGTTTGCGCTGGGACTTAGTTGGCAGTGACATCGCTGAATGCACCGAGAAAGTCAGAATTGCAGGTAAATATGGGACCGCTGTGGTGCCTCACTCCCAAAAATGTTGAAGAAAGTCTAAATCAGCCAGCACGCCAAGCACACACGCTCCTTCTGTGGCAAAGCCAAGATGAAGGACAACCGTGGGGACCTGGCACTGTGGCTTCTACAGGAAAACAGTACCTGGTGGCACCTGGACCTACAGCACCACTTCTGCTATCACGCGAAGGTCCCCCATCAGACGACTCGATCGATTGAGACCAGTAGAAACCCCACACTTCAAGACATCCCTAGTCTGTAATAAATGGGTTGATTTATGCACAAATAAATCAGTAACACAAGGGGACAACCAGAACCAAACAGACAACCCTGTGACGACATAAACCCAGGTGGCTGCGTTGTCACCTAATGCAATCTGAAGGGATAGGGGATTCCCAAAGGAAGTGACATCCTGTGTGAACCAATGTTTTAAACCCATCCCAGAATCCCGGATCTAAAAGGCTCAAACGGGCCCTTTCCGACACAGATGCAGGCCCCTTTCCGAGAGGAGACTTGGGGACCACAGTCTCAAGGTAGCAGGCCAGAGACCAAAAGCCCCAGGGGGCTCTCCAACCCCTTGTGCAGTGCCCCCAGGCTTCCCTGGCTGGATTAACGTCCTGACATGTCCCCGAGTCTCACCAAGGGCAGGAGGCTAACCCGGCCTGACACAGGCAGAATTGCGTGCTCACCCCAGAGTCTCCGAGCCTCCGAGCCACCCAGAGTGGGAGGTGAGGCAGGGCTGGGGAGACGGGAGCTGCACTCCTCCCTGGAGACTTTCCTTCTCCCAGCCCAGAGGCCCCCCAAAGCCGGCTGAACAGCCCCTGAGGGAGGCCCGTAGGTAAGAGGACGCCTGGGAGCCTTCAGAGTAATTTTCAAGGAGGGCTGAGGCCAGTAGGGGAAGGGATTATTATCTCCACTCTCTGGAGAGAAGTTGACAGAGACAGCCAGCGAGTGGGGTACTCAAGGGAAGGGCATTTATAGTCACTCTCCTTCTGAGCAGAGGACATTGTGACGCCTGGGGACGCAGGAAGGGCCCTGCTGGGGAAACAACCACCTCAGTGATCACAGATCTGTAAAAATAAATCGATATGAAGGACTCTTACGACTCAACAACCAGAGCCTAGACAAACCCCTTTTTTTCAATGGGCGGGGGCCTAAATAGACAGTCTCCAAAGAAGATATGCAAATACCCAATAAGCACATGCAAAGTGGCTCAATGTCAACAGTCACCAGGGAAATGCAAATCCAAACCACAGGGAGCACCCACTCCTCACCCCTATGAATGGCTAAAATGTAGACAAGGCCAGTCCTGGCAAGAAGGAGGAGCCATCGGCGCCCTGGGACATCGCTGGCGGGTATGTAAAAGCGGTGCAGCCGCTTGAAAAACAATTGACAGTTTCCCAGCAAGTTAAGTCTAGAGTTCCCGTGTGACCCAGCAATTCAACATGTGTGTGGAGGTAGAGACCCAAGGGAGTTGAAAATGAGTGTTCCCATCACACTAAGTGGACTGTCACAGAAACAAACGGCTGCATACCGCATGTGCTCACTCGTAAGGGGGCCCTGATCTCTAGTCACACTAGCACAAAGGGGGGACTAGCAGTCGCTGGACGTGCACTGCTCGGGGAGGGTCTGAAGGAGAAGGGAGGGGCCACGGGGCAACACACTGGGTACTTTGTCCACTGTCAGGGAAAGAGGGCCCGCTAGAAGCCGAACTTCACCTGCCTGCAAACGACTTACGTAGCGAATCTCCACTTGTACCCCACAATTCTAAAGGAAAAGGAAGGAAAAAGAAAACAGATGTTCAAACAGATACTGGTACACAAGATTCTGGTACGGAAGTGTTCACAGCAGCATTATTCACAACGGCCAAAAGGTGGAGACAACTCCAATGTTCATCAACAGGTGAACAGATGAGCAAAATGCAGTCTATACCTTCAATGGAACCGTGTTCAGCCATAAAAAGGAATGAAGCGCTGACCGGGTGCTACAACATGGGTGAATCTTGAAACAAAGCAAAAGGAGCCAGACACGTATTGTACGATTCCATCTATATGAAATGCCCAGAACGGTCAACTTCATAGAGATAGAAGGCTGATCAGTGGTTGCCCCGGGATGAGGGGCGGAGGGAGTAGGGAGTGACTGCCAATGGGGATGGGATTTCCCCTGGGGGTGATGAACTTGTCCTGGAACTAGATAGTGGTGATGATTGCACAACCATGTGAATGTACCAAAGGCCACTGCCTTGTCCATTTTAAAATGGTAAAAGTCATGTTGTGTGTATTTTACTACAACTACTAAAAATCTAAGAAAATAAATAAGTAGATGGACTGGGAAACCTTTCGGTGACTCTTATCACACCCAGAATAAGATCTGAAAGTCAGCTGGACACTCACACCTGAACTCCTAGCACTTTGAGAGGCCAAGGCAGGAAGATCGCTTGAGCCCAGGAGTCCAAGACCAGCCTGGGCAAAATAGTGAGACCTCGTCTCTACCAAAAAAAAATCAAAAAATTAGCTGGGCGTGGTGAGGCTCACCTGTAGTCCCAGCTACTTAGGAGACTGAAGAAGAAGGATCACCTGAGCTCAGGAGAGCGAGGCTGAAGTGAGCCATGATTGTGCCACTGTGCTCCGGCCTGGGCATCAGCGTAAGATCCTCAACTCTAAAAAAAAGAGAGAAAAATCCAAAAGACATGCTCTGCCCTACTAGGCCCTACATGATTTGCCCCCTCCTCCCCTTCTCCGGTTTCTCCTTCCACTCTCCTCTCCTGCTCAGCTTCCTGAGAGAGGTTATCCCGGGTGGGCCTAACCTAATCAGGTGACTCCTGAAAACACCAAACAGGACCCTACCTCAGGGCCTTTTATCCCGCTGTCTCCCTCTACCCAGTCTCCACTCAGCTTGCCCCACCTACTTCTTGCAGGCTATGGTGGACAGACTAAAAGGTGCCCCCAGGTGTCCCCACCTCTCAGTATTTACCCCTTGGATATGGACAGCACCTAGGACTTGCTTCTAACCAGTAGAATACAGTGAAGGGGACAGAAGACCACACTCATGACTGCATTATATAAGAGTGCAAAGCCCATCTCTAGAAGACTCTCCTTGCTGGCTTTGATGAAGCAAGCAACATGTTGGGATGGGCAAGGAACCAAAGGTGGCCCTGGCCAACAACCAGCTAGGCACTGAGGGCAGCTTCCATCTACAGCCAGCAAGAAGCTGAGGCCCTGAGTCCTACAGCCCACAGGAAGCTGAATTCTGCCCACAACCACTTAAGTTTGAAAGTGGATCCTTCCCCAGGTGGGTTGCAGATGAGACCGCAGCCCCAGCCAACACCTTGATTGCACTTTCCAGATGAGACTCTGAAGTAGAGGACTTGGCGAGGTGGTGCCTGGGCTTTTGATCCACAAGTGTGTCTTGCTCTAAGTTTGTGGTCATGTGTCAGGTAGCATAGACAGCAAATACACAAGTTTGTTCAAAAGCCGCTTCCTCGGAGAGGTTTCCCTGATTTCCCCTTCTAAAAGAGAACTTGTCTGGCACACAGAGACAGATACTGCATGATCTCACGTATACATGGGATCTAAAATTGTCATACCCATAAAGGCAGAAAGCGGAACGGTGGTTTCTAGGGAGAGGGCTGGGAAAATGAAGACACGCTGGTCAAAGGATGCAAAGTTTCAGTTATGCCAGATGAATGAGTTCTGGAGGTCTAACGCACACCGTGATGACTACAGTTGACGACATCATATCGCATGTTTAAAGTTTGCTAAAAGAGTAGATCTTAAGTCGTCTCACTATAAGAAAAGGAAGTCACGCATCAATTAGCTTGACGATAGTGGTCGCTTCACAACATACACATATATTGAAGCATCGAGTTGTACACGTTAAGCATATACAATGGCCATTCGTCGGTTTCACCTAAAGAAAACAAAATCGGTCCCATCATTACTTTCCCCCTTGTTACCCTAGGTTTTTTTCTCCATAGTCCTTACTGCAACCTGACTCATTGTATGTGTGCTTATAAATGTGTCACCCACGAGAGCAAGAACCTGTCTGCCCTGGTCACCGTTGCCCTTCCAGTGCCTCTCATGGAGCCTGCACAGAGCAGACGTCCAATAATGAGTGAATGAATGATCAGCCATCTTTCGACAGAATTCTCTGTGTGCGTTTGCCTTAGTCGTCCTCACCACAGCCTATCTCACAGATGTGGAAACTGAGGCTCAGTGGTGAAGAATGACACACCCAAGCTCACACAGCTGGTAAATGGGAGAGTCAAGGCTTAAACCCAGGGTCCGTGTTCTTGCCCACCATTCAGGCAGCCTCAGATGGTCTGTACGTGGCACCTTGCTCCCACTGTCTTCCTCCTGGGGGAGGGAGTGCTTTTATCCATCCTCAGGCAGTGAGAGGAGGGACTCTCACTGTCCCCTCTCCCGGCCCTACTGTTCATGGAGAGGGGCAGGTAAAGATCCTCCGAATTCCTAAGTTCAGAAAAGATGAGGGAGCCCCCACTGGGATCCCCTATGTAAATCAAAATTAAAACCATGCAAAGCCATAAAACACAGAACATGTGCACATATTGAGGTCAAAATAACTCTTCTTTTAGACTTCTCGATTCGGTCTGATGACACGGAACCTTCTTCATCCCTTTTCTGACTTTTCTGGAGTTCTAAGCTCACGCTTCTCCGGTCTCTTGGTGGGGGGCGGGAGTGGGGCAGGTCTACATATGGGATCTTGAGTAAAGAAGGAACAAGACAAAGGGAGAACACCACAGGCAAAGGGAATGACATGATGTCCAAAGGCCCTGGGGTCAAAATAAGTGGAACAGAGCCAAGGGCTGAAAGAACAGTCTTGGACGGCTACAAAATGTAGACACACTCTGGCTAGAGACGGTGCTTTCACTTAGCGGTTCCACCCAAGGCACCTGATGACTGCAACTGTTAACCCACTTCTACAGAAAAGCAAACTGACAGGCAGAAAGGTGACACGCCTTGCCGTGGTGATCAGCTGAGGCTCCACCATGCTGTGTGAACAGACAGCCTCAAGTCTGTGACTTGGAGCCACGACCACCCCTTCCTCTGTCACGTGACCCTCTCGCAGCTCCGCCCTGGCTTTGTCCCTCTCCACTTCATGCCAGGACCGAGGCTAAGAAGAGGCAGTTCTGTTGTGGAAACCTGGTGGGGCCCCCTAAGGTCATGCAGCTCAGAGACAGCCAAACGGAAATTCGAGCCAAGTGGACATTTCCCATGCATGCTCAGGTACCGTGTGCCCGTAATTCCGGCTACTCGGAAGGCTGAGGTGGAAGGATCGCCGGAGCCCAGCAGGTCGAAGCTGCGGTGGCCGGGAGCGTGACACTGCACTCCAGTCTGGGTGACAGAGTGAGACTTCGACTCAAAAAATTAATTAATTAATTAATTAAAATAAAATAGGAATATAAGTGTGTACCTCACTGGGTTTTTAGATTAGCAGAGGGCCTAGCACATGGTAAGCACTAAGGAAATGGATGGATGGGGTATGGGAGTGGGGAGGGGGGCTGAATGGATGGGGGAATGGATGGGTGGGGGATTGGCAGATGGGGGTTGGATGGGCGGATCGGGGGATGGGTGGGTGGGTGGATGGGTGATGGGAAATGGATGGGCAGATGGATGGGTGGATGGCTCTCAAATCTTTCCGACTTCAAGCTTTATCAGGTTGTTGACAGAATTCACTTCCTTGTGGTTGTAGGACAGGCCCACCCAGGATAACCTTCCTTTTGATTAACTTAAAACTAACCTCGCCACAATGCTTAATCTCATCATATTCCCAAGTCCAGCTCCTATTCAAAGGTGTGTTCACTGGGAAGCTGGACTCTTGGCGGCCAGCTTAGTCTGCCTCCCACCAGCAGGACGAAAATACCACTAACAACAGAGCAGCTTCCTGGGGATAGCAGTCACTGAACTTGAAAACCAGCCCTAGTTGTGAATAGATGAGGAGCTGGGAGACACAGAAGGCTGTGGGGAGAGGGTCACCTGGCAGAAACTGGGACCTTTGGTTGGGGGACACAACTAGTCCATGGTGACTCAGCAAGGAGGGAGCAAAGGAAATCAATAGCCCGACCTCAGGCTTCCATCTCCCTTCCATCCTCTGCAGCTGCTCTCTGACGGCCGATCTCAGCAGGAGGCTGGGGGCAAGGGAGCCAGCCTGTGCGTATAAAGTCAGTAGAGGACAACATCTCAGGGAGAGAGCAGGATGGAGGAGAATGGAGGGTGGATTGGGAGGGGCCGGTAGATGAGATTCTGCATAATAATGCCTTAGGGTCACACACCTAGTAATGACAGAACTCAAATTCAAATTCAAGTCTGTGGCTGGTGTGGTGGCTCAAGCCTGTAATCTCAGCACTTTAGAGGTCAAGCTGAGAGGATTGCCTGAGCCCAGGGGTTCGAGACCAACCTGGGCAACTTGGTGAGACCTTGTCTCTGCAATATGTCAAAAAATTAGCTTGGTAGCACACGCCTGTAGTTCCGGCTACTTGGAAGGCTGAGTTGGAAGGATTACCTGAGCCCAGCGGGTCAACGCTGGGGTGGTCATGAGTGTGCCACTGTACTCCAGCCTGGGCAACAGAGTGAGACTCTGACTCAAAAACCAAACCAAACCAAAGCAAACCAAATTCAAATCTGTTTAAAGTCAAATCATACCTTCTATCCATCCATCCATCCACCCACTCACCCACCCATCCATCCACCTATCCACCGATCCGCTCATCCCTCTGCCCGTCCATCCACCCATCCATCCACCCATCCATCTGCCCATCCATTTCCCATCACCCATCCCCCCCCCCCCCCCCCCCCCCCGCGCGGCCCCCCCCCCCGCCCGGGCCCGCGCCCCCCCCCCCCCCGCCCCGGCGCGGCGCCCCCCCCGCCGCGCGCCGGCCCGCGCCCGGCCCGCCCG
>CAUYQG010120000.1:0-29487 GCA_963574415.1 Tarsius wallacei | reverse complement strand
AAAAAAAAAAGACTCAGTTTAGGCTCTCACAAAGCTCAGGAGGTTGTTCCCAGTAAGGTTCTAGGCTTCTACCTCTCCTAACCAGGGTGATTCTAACATACTGAGGCTGGGTTGCCAAGGAATTACAAAATTATGCCAACTTAAAGTTTTATCCTTGCCTGGAATTATTATCACATGAACTAAGGGGAAAAGAAATGAGGATTTAATTCATGCCATGGTTTTCAACTCTGATTAGAGCAATACAATTTATAATTTGATTTAGAGTAACTTTCCCTACCTTGCACCTGCCAAAGTGCTTGAGAGACTATAAGGGTAATTAAAAATAATCAAAGAAAAATATTCATTAAAACCATAAGCTGGAACTAGGGTGATGGTTAGATTTATGGACATCTTAGCCAATGGTACATTTTCATACCTTATTCTAAAAAATCAAGAAAACTTTTGTCACTCACTTCCTTATTCTCATGGGAAAACTGAAGGACATGGAGACCTTGATGGAAAAATGGAAGACAGACTAATCTGAAACTCTTATGGATCACTAAGTTTATTTGTGGGCCTGTGTCCCTGAGTCCTGCTCCTTCCCTTTGTCCCTTTTCACTGGCTTTCTCAGATGTCACTTGCCTGTTCTCAGAAGACAAAAAGGTTGTTTTGGTTTTATTTTTGTTGTTGCCTCTTTTACTTCCATGGCATCTACCTGTTGCCTTTGAGTTGCTGGGAGACCAGGTGCACTGCCTTGTTCACCTGTGGCTCTTCCAGCAACCTCTTCCATCATCTGTTTTTGAAAGGAAAAAATAGAGGAAAAAGAAAAATTCACTTAATGAATCTTCCTCTTCCAAGGTCAAAGCCTGATATAAAAATCAAAGCCTGATATAAAAATCTGTCAAGGGTATAAACTGATTGGCTTATATTAGGCCTCTCCCTCCTTCTGGAAGCTTCATTTGCTCAGAATAAATTGCCAGTTGATTCTTCCAGCCACCATCACAAGCATTTCAGTTGCTTCCTCTACATGTTCCAGGGCTGAGGAAAAAAAAAACTGATTAAAAAATGTTATATTAAGAAAAAGAAGAACAAAAACTTGCTACACTATGGGACAAAGACAATTTTATTTCAGTTATATGAGTTTTCTCATTTAATTAACTCATAAAAACTTGAGTATAAATATAAGCGAGACATTTGCCCAAAAATGGTCACTTAATAAAGGTTATCATTATGTGACACTAAACAATTACCTTTTAAATAAAGTTTTCCTCTGAGAAGATCCAGTTCTTCAATCTTCTTTGTGAGGCTCCATAGCACTGTGAATCTTACATTGAGCATACAGAATTTTTTCCTTTTGCATGATTCTAAAAATATGCCAGGAGGAGTCAACATGCACGGTAATGTAAAGGCTGCTTATTTTCCTTATTTCTCCATATAATTAGAAAATAATTTATTTTCATCCATTGTTCTACCATGAATTACATTTAGGTAGACTGGAAAGAATATGAAACTGAGAATTGCAATGCCTGCATGTTGAACCTGGTTTTGGGCCTTAGCTAGCTGTGTCATTTGAGGAAGTCACTTAATTTCTCTATGACACACTTCCTCATCTATAAAATGAGGAGCACATTTCTATATTGTCTGTCTGTTTTGATTGAAAAAAATTAATTGAGGATACATGTTATTAATCATCCAGTTAATATTTTTCATTTCTCTTACACCTCCATCTTTCTGTCATCGAAAAACAACAGTAAGTTACCTACTACATGTCAGGCTCTGCTAAGTACTAGGGATAATTTTTTTTTTATTATTAACTCTGTAAGATCATAATTGGGTGGGGAAACAGTCAGGTAAACAAGTTACTAATGCAACATCATTGCTATAATAGGGGTAAGGGTCAGAGCTGTAGAAGAACAAACAGAGCAGTTAGAATGTTCAGAAAAGGCTTTAGAGATGATGTAGCATTTTACTAGTGCCTTGAAAGATGAATATTTCAAAATTTTAGCATAATATCTCTCCATCTACTACTACTTTAATGGAATTTGATCTTATTTCATGATACATTAAAAACCAGTGCTCTAGACAACTTAACCACAGTTCAAAATAAAATTTCCCTCTGACTATATAGCAGCAATCCAGTTGTCAAAAACAACACTTTACCTTCTGTTTTTGGGTGTGAATGAATCCAAAAGAATAAACAGAATGGAATATGAAAGTGGCCTAAAGATACAGAGTCTTGGCCGGGCTTGGTGGCTCAGCCTGTAATCCCAGCACTTTGGGAGGCCGAGGCAAGTGGATTTCCTGAGCCCATGGGTTCGAGACCAGCCTGGGCAACTTGGCGAGACCTGTCTCTACGATAAAATAAAAATAGCCGAATGTGGTAGCGTGTGTCTGAAGCTCTGGCTACTCAGAAGGCTGATGCAGAAGAATCACTGGAGCCCAGACGGTTGACGATAGGGTGGCCGTGAGCATGCGTGCCACAGAACTCCAGCCTTGGCAACAGAGTGAGACTCCAACTAAAAATAATAATAATAATAAGGATACAGGGTCTTTTAGGAATCGCCACACTGTTCTCCATAGAGGCTGTACTAGTTTACACTCCCACCAACAGTGTAGAAGTGTTCATTTTCCCCCCTCATCCTCCACCCCAGCAATCCCCTTCTGGCAATACACCCGGAGGAACTCAAATCATTCCACAAAAAAGATATCTGCACATGCTTGTTTATTGCAGCACTATTCAAAATAGCAAAAACATAGACCCAACCGAGCTGCCCATCAAAAGTAGACTGGATTTTTAAAATGTGGTACATATACACAATGGAATATTATGCAGCCATAAAGAAGGACAAAATTATGAACTTCATAGCAACTTGAATGGACTTAGAGTCTATAATACTCAGTGATTTATCACAGAAACATAGCACTGAGTACCACATGTTCTCACTCATAAGCAGACCCTGAACAATTATCATAATACTACAAAAAAGGGATTGGCAGTAGCAGGACACTGCCAGGGGAAGGGGGGGGCACACTTCATTAATAAGGGTACCTGATCTCAAACCAGGCAAAGTGGGGACCAAGTCAGGCCCAAACTTTACCGGTAGAATGGCCATTTGTATACCTAAGATGTACTCCACATCTTTAAAATAAATAAATAAATAATAACAATAAGATGCAGAGTCAACTGAAGCCCTCTGAGGTGCGCATAATCACTGCCTCTCATAAAGAAACTCTACTTGAGAATCTATAGATGCCCTGTGATTTTACAGCTTCTCCTTGCTTAGATACACAAACGTCTATATAAGAAATTCTAGCCAAAGAATTTAGCTTCTATTTCTCTTTGGGAATCTTCTCAACCTAAAAGAACATGTATTGACATATGTAGTGATGTGGTACAAGCATCTCCATCAGCACATCCATGGCGGTGTACTCCAACAAGCCTCTATTAACAGCCAGAGCTACGCACTTCAATCAGCCTCTGTCAGCACTCAAACCAGAAAGGAAACACCAACTGTATCAGGATAGTCTTAATGGGCAGAGGTTCACAAACAGATGTGGCAATATGCTAAACTGAATGGAGTAAAATCTTAAAGACATGTGCCCAGTGGAACTCTCCAGGGGGATCTTAGATAAAATTAAAAGGATACTTTTTATATTAAAAAATAAGTCCTCAGGGCTGACAAGAGTTCATCTGAAGGGGAAATACCAATGCACTATTGGTAGCACCATGGAAGATCACAATCCTTTTGGAAGTAATTCATCCACATGGCTCAAGAACTTGAAAATGTTCATACTCAAACACAACTTCTGGGACATAACCCAATTTATAGAAAAATATTTACACATGAACATAATTATCACAGGGTTGTTTATGGTAAGAAAAATGCAGTACAATCCAAAAGTTCAACAGAAGCTAGTTTATTAAAATTAGTGTGCATTCATTTTATAAAATATAATATACAATAGATTCATTAAGTAGAACTTAACAAAGTATTTATAAAATATTGGAAAATATTTAGTTTACAATATTAAGGGATTAAGCCAGAATACAAACGGTTGGATTTTAGACATAATTATGCTTTTTAAAAAATGCATTTAAAAAAAGACTGTCAAAATACATGAAAAAATTCCCAGTGATTGCCTTTGAGTGAGATTAATTGACTGACATTTTATATTATCTTAGTTTTTAATATTTTCATTATTTTTTTCTAGTTAGTTTCAGGAAAAAAATTAGATGCGTTTATACAAAAATTAATAATGACCCCATTTAGGTATGGTATTATTCATAGATCCACAGACAGCCAGACAAATCAATGACATACATGAGTCAAGACAAAATCCCAAAGGATGTCAGCAAACTGAAGCGCTAAGGGAGATGCAGTGATATAAAACAGGAGAGTTAGATTCCCAGAACTTGTGAGTCAGATAAATACATAGAAAAATTGCAATTAGAAATGCATCTGATTTTCAGAATAATCTGCATGATTGATAAATTCAAACTGCCTCTTCCAGTGAAACTTAATTTAACCAAGTAAGTAATTCAGTTAATTTGACCAGTCTTTATTGAGCACTAACTGTATGTCAGGTATTTGTCCATGTGCCTGGGACACAAAGATAAAAATGACATGGTCTCTGGCTTCAAGAAACTTAGAAGAGTATAGTTCGGTACTGTAGCTTTTACAATGTCTGGATTTAATTAATGCAGGTACCCTCCAAAAAGCTGCTTAAAGATGAGAAATTTTAAAATATATCATTTGGACTAGTAGAAAAAAGGGAAGATTAAATTCCAAGGAACTGACTGATGAAAGATTAAAATTTGGAGTTCGAAGTCAAGTTAAGATAAAAGCTTAATAATTCATGTTTATATCATACAGCTGCTAGTTTGGAGGGAGAAATCAGTTTACCAGAAGTGAGTCAGTTAGTTGCCCATGACCATCTGGGAGCCCACTGTAGTCAGAAGCAATGCAAAGGCACCATGAAACGGTACACATAAAAAATAGAACATTCAGTCTCTTCCACAAGAAGTTTACACATAGCCGGGCTCGGTGGCTCAGCCTGTAATCCCACGCTTTGGGAGGCTGAGGTGAGTGGATTGCCTGAGCCCGCGGGTTCAAGACCTGCCTGGGCAACTTGGCGAGACCTCATCTCTACAGTAAATCAAAAAATTAGTCGGGCGTGATAGCATGCACCTGTAGTTCCAGCTACTTGGAAGGCTGAGGCAGAAGGATCACCGGAGCCCAGCAGGTCGAGGCCGCGGTGGCCGGGAGTGGCCACTGCACTCCAGCCTGGGTGACAGAGTGAGATTCCAACTCAAAAAAAAAAAAAAAAGAAGAAGAAGTTTACACAATAATTTGGAAAACAAGAAAAATAAGTAAAATAAACTTTTATGAATTTCACTTGTCCAATAAATCCAAATGAAAAATAATGTATAGGAATAAAGAGGATACCACACAAAGCAGGGGGCAAATCCGGGGTATCAATCATAGAAGCTTCCCTGGAAAGGTGTATTTGCCACTGCATTTTGAAGGTAATGAGGCACACTGACAGAGAAAAAAATAATACCTAAATAAGACCAGAAAGTTGACTTTGACTTGACTCTAGCCCAATGATTCCAAATTCTAATGGCACCTGGAAGCTTTTTCAACATACCTACACCCAGAGATTCTGACGTAATTGATCTGCATAGGACACAGGCATTCATGTTTTTAAGAAACTTCTCCCAGGTGTCTCTGGTGTCTAGCCAGTGTTAAGAACCCCTGGCTAGAGGAACAATATGACTGAATAATGTGAGATGACGCACTTGAAATTGGAAACAGGTATTTGTGACTTCATTAAAAGACAACTTTAAATGCCATCATTCAGTTGGCTATTAGACTGTGAACTTGAAAACAGGGATCATGATTGTATTCATTTCTGTATGAACATGATAGGAAGTTAATATTTTTTTAATAAATGGTTGAACAAGTGAATGAATATGATAAGTTTTTTAAAAGTCACTGTAGGCGCTTCAGCCAATAGATAAGACAATAATAATGTTTAAGGGCGGTTATTTCAACATTATAACAGACGGTAGAAAAACAGGCAACAGCTAACATCTATTGTGTGTTCCCTGTGTGCCATGTGCTGTACATGAAGGGTGTTACTTCACACAACCAGCCTATCAAGTAGACATTATTATCCCAAATGAAGGAATTGAAGACCAAGATTTCTCAGTGATGATAAGTAACAAAACCAAAAAAAAAAACACCTGGATTTGCAAAAACACCGTGGTAGTTCTTCTTAGTGGATGCCTAATGGTACATGAACAAACCAACACAGACTCAATTTTTCAAAGAGAATTTCAGCTTTGAACCTTCTCTAATGATGAAGAAATAGCATGTGATTTAATTAAGATATTTACCTCACTACAGGATTAGAGCTCTTAACAGTAATCAGACAGGTGGGTCAACATCTGATGTTTCTGGAAAATAATTTTTATTGCTTTGTCACTTCTCACATGATATTTTATTAGAAAAGTAATAGAAAAAAAACATGTCCTGTTGCACTTTGTTTTGGAATATGAAATATAATTGCTTTATAATTTAGAGGAGATTTTTTATTATTCATATTTCTCTGTTCACATTTAAGGAAACTCATTCTTTCAGAGATTGTCTGAAAAGAAATATTTTCACTATGTGATGCCATGTATTATCAAAAATAGCAGAATTATATGTGAATTGAAATAAGAAACTAATAAAGTGGCTCTTTTTCACAATAATGTATTAAAGATTGCAATTGACCTTAAAAGTCTGCTCTGAATGACTTTATTTCGAGAGCTACAAGACAACCAGACACTCTATACAGTAAACGTGTTTAAAAAGTAAAATTGAGGACACTTCAGGTAATATACCTTCTGCTCAAGGAAGAGTAGAAGCCCTCAAGTAAAACAAGAAACACTTAGTCACTTTAAGATGGGAAATGGGAAACCATCCTGTCAGTATTCAGCAATATTGATATAAACAAGTTAAGTACATTAATTGATTTAGCATTCTTTGGGAAGCCAGAAATTGGATCTTTTGAGAAGCTGTGTTTGAGTATAACCAAAGTCAATTTAGTTAAACAACAATTTGCTATATATTGCCAACTGGAAACACAGCTGAATTCCTCTCTCCTTAAAACACTTCAACTTTGTAGTTTCAACCACAAAAATCATAACCTTTACACATTTTTCATTTTACCTCATTTTTGTATAAATGACCTTATCATTTGAAAGCCTTAAATTTATTGTTAGAATTTTTAGCTCAGACTCAGAAACTACTCTCTCTGAAGCATTTGCTCATTTTCTAATGGAGGTCTTCAAAATATCAAATTTTAAAATTTTATTTTATTATAAAGATGTTGGGTACAAGTAAGGATTAAACAAAGCAACTCTTTAAAATATCAAACTTTTAATATCCCTCTTTCCGGCCTAGTCCTCCTTCCTGAAATTCATACGTGACTCTACTTAAACATCACTTACTTCTGGTTTCCAAGCTGCAATGTTCTAGTTAGGAGCTTCACGTTTGGTTTGGACTGTGCACTGGTGATACTCAACAAAGTTCCTGTGACAGAGTCTCTGAATTGCTCTGTAAATAAGAAAGCAGCACTATCCAGAAACTTCTTTGAACTACATTTGGGACTAGATTACTGCTCTCTGCCAGAGAGGCTTACCCTCTGGGTCTGCTGAATTACTCAGAAGAATACTTTTGGGTTTGGAAGGATCTTTCTAACTTATTAGATGCAAGACCAGAGCTTCTCCACAGGCCAGCCCAGGAGGACTACTCTGAAAAAGATAAAAGTCTTCTGCTGGGGATGTGGGCTGTCACTTTATGGGATAACTGCACATTCCTTTACTCCTCATTTTCATTCTCTATGTCTCTCATCACCATATGCTCTGGTTCTTATTCTTCATTTCAAAATGACAGAAAAAAGGGAAGTAAACAATGATAAAATAGTTCAGAGATTACATAACCCAAAGGCAGAACTCAAACCAAAAACCAGTTGCTATGGTAAAACCACCAAGCCCTAACTGAATAAAAACACCACCAGAAGAGGGAAAGTCCTCTGCCAAAATATGGTTCATTGAAAGGAAAGTATTTTGGAAGTGAGGCCAGAAGGCAACCCCACATGAGGGTCCTACTGACGTACACCTTGAGTGCCTACCAGAGGCTGAAGCACAGCTAAGTGCCTTGGACAGCCCATAATACGCAAAGCTCTTTACTCCACATGCTGCCCAGATTATTCCTTTCCCAATCATTGTGCTCACATGATCTTATTCTTTCTCTTTTTCCTCCCTAAAGTTGTTACTTTGCTACTTATGTTTTTAGTTATCTTTTTGTCCCTGTAATACAATGCTTTGCAAAAAAAAAAAAAGCTTATTGATTTAAAATTATAATTGGAGGCCATCCCATTAATACAAGTCTTTTAACTGCAAATTCACCATTGGAAAATGTATGTATATAAACACCAACTAATTGTAATCACTTCTTTGTAAGAGTTTCATGATTGATTGTTAGGTGGTCTCATTTTAAGTCCCACTGGTTTGTTTATAGCATTCAGATAGGTGTCAATAATGTGACTATTAGTCTGTAAACTTGTTGTTTTATTAAGTGATATTTAACTCTCATGGCCTTTCCTTCTTATTCTAATATTTGTTTAAAAGGTGGAGTGGAGATTTAGCAATTATGTCTCTTCTAGTTACTCAGCAAAAAGAAAAAAAAATTCATGTAAATAGTAACACCTTTTGTATTTCAACTAATTATGATTTCTGTTTCAAGATGTAATGACAGCAAAAGGATTTTCTTTTATTTTCTAACCAAACCAGATTGAGAGAAAACAGAACACATTTTCCAAAGCAACTTTGGTCAGTTATCTTCATAGCTACAGGATTTCTTCTAAACCCATTTTCCTAAAACAGAAAATAAGGAAGGCAGAAAATTTTTTTCAAGTGAAAAATATATCTCAAGTTCTCTGGCCATTTAGATTAAGGACAAGAAGCAAGGGGAAATATTTCTCATCTAACCAAGCTTCCATCTTCACTTCCTTTGGCATGTGAGAAGGTTCTCTGAATACAGTGATGATAACAACAATCTGGAACTCTGTGTTCAAAACTTTACACACACCATCTCCGTCTAACTTCTACAACAGTCATATGAGATCAGTATTATTTTTATTATCCTCACTTTATAGATAGAGAAAGAGGCTTAGGGAAGTAAGGTAACTTGTTTGAGTTTCCCCAGGTAGTTATTCGCAAGGCCTGAGCTCATAACAATTAAGATATACGCAAACACACTGGAGCCTCTTTCCTTACATAACTCTGTGAGGTAGAGATGAGCAAAAAAAAAATAGAGAATGTATCCATTTATGTCATCTTAAATTCTTTTATGGCTGAAAAAAGCCTATGGAATCAGGTAAGTTTTTTTTTTTTTTAAGTAAGTAAAATAATTCAGCTGAAAGTTTCTGTGAAGCCACTCCCAACAAAGTTCCTTCTTTACCAAGCTATACGTACACACTCAGTATCTAATGCTTCCTATCTCTCATATCTTACCCAATCATCTCTGTTCTAAAATTCCCTCTAAATAATATATTTTAGGCATGTACTAGAGTTCTTTCTCAATGATCAAAAGCCAGTTTCCTTAGAACATATAATTCAAAATATGTTTAAATATTTCCAATATTTTGATTCATATCCTACAGAGAGATGTTACAAAAACTCAAACATAAAGAGTCTTTTGGATATAAGAATATAGATAAGTTCAGCAATGAGAAAGCTTCTCATTCAGTTTCTAGAGTGTCTAACCTTAACTCCACAGGGAAAAGGGTTAGGAGTACTGTTTATGGTATTCCCACACATAGAGGGGAAAATGTAAAGCAAGCCACACAAGGAAAAAAATTCTAACATTTTTAAATGGCTATTTTTGTGTAAGATATGTAATTTCCCCTCCTTTCCATTTTTTTCTCTATACTAGCTATAAAATAGAGAAAATTCCATAAAATCTAAGGTACCATAAATTTTTTAGTTACTTTTATTGTCTACTTCAGTGATGTATTCTTAATATAGAATAAAAATCATCAATTTTAAGCACACAACTCAGTGAGCTTTGACAAATGCATTCAGTTATGTGACCATCACCACAATCACGTTTGAGAACTTTTTTATCATCTCAAGTAGTTCTTTCCTACTCTTTTGTAGAGTCTCTTCATCTCTGACCTTAGGCAACTACTGGTCTGCTTTCTATCACTATGATTTTGCCTTTTTGGGAATTTCATATAGTTAAAATCCTATAATATAGAGACTTTTGCATTCAGCTTCTTTCACTTTTGAGATTTATCCATGCTGTTGTGTGTAGCCACCATTTATTCTTTTTTGTTACTGAATTAATTACATGAACACTTGATGGTTTGTTTATCCATTCACAGTTAATGAACATTTAGGTTGTTTACAATTTGGGACTACAAGGTGAACATTTGCATGCAAGCCTTTGTTTGGACATGTTTTTATTTCTCTTGATTACATATTCAGAAGTGGAAATGCTGAGACATCCACCAAGTGTGTTCTTAACTTTTTAAGAAAGTGACAAACTGTTTTTGTGGCTGTATGATTTTGCATTCCCGCCACACACTTACCAACAATTGGTTTTGTCAGTCTTTTTCATTTTAGTCATTCTGGTAGATATGTAGTGAGATCATATTGTGATGTTCATTTGAATTTGCTTATGACTGATCACAATTGTAAGGCGTCATCAATAATTAACATACTATCAAAAAGAAAAACTGTTGTTCATTAAACAATGGCATAATGCTTTCTTATCACTTGAAAACTTTATTTTATAGCTGCTTTAAAAAGTTGTCTTGGACTTGTTTAGACATAGACATTTTTCATGTATTCCTCATGTATTACTAAAAAAGGAATATAGAAATATATGAGCAAAATTAATTTGTGAGGAAAACGCTGAAACTTCATCGGATTTAAAGTTTCACTCTTCGAAGTCACCTTTTGGCACAATGATTGATATTAGTGTTTTCCATGTAATATCATATTCTGTGTCAACAATGACAGTGGAGCAGCATTATTTTACTTTGGAGCATGCATCATTCTTGCTGCTGAAATTTTTCTCCAAGCCGCTAACAACATTCTGCAAGTTTTGATGCTGACACTTATTTGATCTTCCCATACTGAATTGAATTTCTTATCAGAAAAGATTCATATTTTTTCTTCTTAATGGTTTACAAGCTAAAATGGTGAAGGGCTTCAGCTGTGCATTCATACTACCAGCAACAACAAGCAAGAGAGGACACAAACAAGCTACGGCAACTGATTCAGACAGTGGCTCAAAGTCGTTGTTAAAAAGATGCAAAGATTGTAATGATCCGTTGTAAAACACATTTCAGTTTCAGAAGAATATGTAAAAGGGTGCATCTTAGAAACATAAAATATAAAATGAGCAGCTTTTAAAGTTATCTTCCCTATCTTAGATCTGTGTATTTCACTACAGAAAACACACTAATAAATGCTGCACTCCCATTATTCTTAAACTGCATCACACAGTTTGGCAAATAATTACTTATAGTCAAAATATGCTCCAATGGTTTGTAAGTTGTCTTCTGCCCACTTTCCCTTGATTACAAAGTTTCTCTGAGGCAGGAACTTCTCCTTTGCCTCCTCTCATATTATTTACAGCAATTTTTGTGTAATGACACATTAGAGAGTCATAAAATCATTTCAGTGGGTCATAGCGAGCACTTTTAAAATAAAATAGAATCAAAATTTTTAAATGAGAACAATACCTAATAAAGGTAAGAATTATTCAATAATACTCTTGTTTTTGTTAATTATATTTATATGTGTGTACTAGTTGTAATAGCAAATGTGTATATATACATTTTTTTTTTCTTTTTTGAGTCATCCAGGCTGGAGTGCAGTGGCATGCTCATGGCCACTGGATCTCGACGTGCTGGACTCAGGCAATCCTTCCACCTCAGCCCAC
This sequence comes from Tarsius wallacei, assembly GCA_963574415.1. Lineage (NCBI taxonomy): Eukaryota > Metazoa > Chordata > Mammalia > Primates > Tarsiidae > Tarsius > Tarsius wallacei. Next base: position 17,503 of record CAUYQG010120000.1, on the reverse strand, counting down.
CAAGAAGCAAGAACTACAGGTGCACACCACCACACTAGGCTAATTTTTTGATTTATTGTAGAGATGAAGTCTTACCTAGTTGCCCAGGCTAGTCTCGAGCCCCTGGGCTCAGGCAATCCTCTCACCTCCACTTCCCAAAGTTCTGGGATTACGGGTATGAGCCACCACTCCAGGAGCATCAAATGTATTTCTTACAGCATGTCATAATCAAAAATGATTGAAAGACATTACAATAATGGCAATGGAAACCTTCAATCATACTGATTAATTGATTTTTGCAGATTTAACCAATTTAAACTTTTAAAGCAGCCTAGAATTTTGGTCCAATTCTTTAAAAGTTATTATCAGGACAGTATACTTTGACCTCTCACTGGAGACAATATTGGAAAACCCCTTGCAGTCTCTGTTCTACTTCTAAGGGGAAGAATCTCAATTTCTGACTTGTAAATGAGAAAATCAGAGTTCTGCAATCTGTACTGGCCTCAGAGTTTTAAGTCCTAGAGATTCTGTAAATAATTATTCACCCTTCATTTGAAATAAAGTTCTCACCTCAATTCTTCAATCAGTAAGTCTGGCCCCCAGTGTACAAACCCATACCAATGAGACAAAAATTCTAGGAATAATCAGATTGGACCTCCCTAGAAAGCACCTCTAAGGCTATTCATTTGTAGTTTTTCAAACATACTTCTCAGTGGGAGATCATCACTCCTGGATATAACTTATTTTTTTTTAAGCAGATTTATTGAGTGGACAGAAAAGCTCCCACAGTGAGAAAGGTCCTAAAGGGGTTGCCCAGTTATAACTTATTAAAAAAAATTTCCCATCATATGTGGCAGTCTTTCAGGAAAGAGTTCTGGTACATACAACTTCTCTCTTCTCTGTCACAATTCCAGTAATGTTCAGCTTCCTGGCATCCAAGCTTCCTCCACAGTTGCCTGGTTAACCTATCTCCCCCCGACCCGTAACCCTCTTCAGCTAGCTCTGGCTGTCACAGGAAAAACCTCCCTGGGGCTAGGAGATTTGAGTGCCTCTCCTGGCCATGTCACACAAGTGACCTTGGGCGTTTTACTCCGCGCGCTTCATTTCTTCATCTGTAGACAAAATTAACGCTCTGCCTTTATGTGCTCCAATACTCTATCTGGCTCCATGAGTCCATATCCTTGATGAATAGTTTCCATATCTGCTCCAAGGAATGAGGGTTTTGAGAGGTGAGGTATGAACCCCAAGTCCATGCACTTTTTTAGCCATAAAAGTTCTGCATTAGTCAGTTGTGTTTGTTAAATTGATGCGAAGTTTCATTTGAATAAAGGCTTCCCTGGACAAAATAAATCAATAAAAATATTATAGGAAATTGATTAATTTCAAATATTTGTTGAGTAGCCCCTACATGCCAGCCACTGTTCTAAGTGCTGGGTTTTTCCTTGTGAACAAGACAGAGAAGCCTTCTGCCCTGGTGGCCATTTAAGTAAATATTTTTGTGAAAGTAGTTTTTATAAACTTGAAAGCACTACAAAGGTAACATGTTTACTTATATTAACAATTTTATAAAAAATAATTACTTATTTTATTATGAAAATGTTTCTATTAGACCTAGTATTGTACAGCTCATAAGAAGAGTAGAGCTGAAAACATCTATATAATCGACTGGAAAAGAAAAACATTTTGTACATTTTGTAAAGAGAACTGAATTTCTGAACGGTAGAGTTCACTAAATGAGGTTAACAAAGATATTGCAGCATTTCCTTTCAAATAAGGAACTACTGATAATCTGTGAGATTCAAATCATGAGAGCAGAGACTGTATATAGCTAAACATACCAATCTGACTTTGAATAGCTGTCTTTTTCACAACACTGTAATCTCCTTGAGGGCAGGAGACATGTATCTATTATATATCCAGTTCTCTCACAGCTCCTAAATGAGACTTTATTACACATTTGTTTAATGAATGAGCTATGTTAAGCACTAAACTCTGGGAGATGATACTCCACTGCCACCATCACAGTAAGTAGAGTAATTATTTTACCCAGGACAGTCCCAGTTTAAGCCTATTGTAGAATAATTATTAATAGTGCTCGCTTTCACTCTTAGACATGTCATGGCTTACAAGATAAATCATATGCTTGCTCTGATCATAAACCTCAGTCACATTCATCCTGCTTTTCAATGGCTCTTAAAGTGAGAAACTCTAGAGCATTCTGGCTTGGTCTCCCTATTTTATTTTACTGTATGAGGAAGTAATATAACTGCAGTTCCTGAGAAATGCGTTCCCATTCTACCCTCATCACAGGACCTATGGAGACTTAAAATCCCACAGGGATTATAAAACAGTATATATTTAAGAGACTGATATATGTGCTCTGAAGTCAAGACCACCAAGAAATTTGACTGAAAGGCAAGAAGTCCCAAGTTTCCCCCACAAATAAATATATAACCTGGAGGAACTCTTTCACCTCAATCCTGGTGATCCTAAACGTCTATTAGATGGATAACCCTGATGCATGCTACATCTAAAGATTTGGGGAGATAATTGGATCACATCTGTTAATTACTTTGAGTTCCATAGAAACGGATGCCAGAGAAATTCCTGACATTGTTAGAGAAATGTCGCAAAGGTCAGATGATAGGACGATTTCTCTCTGGCTATAACTTCAGGGAAATTATCCTGATCTAGACTTCTGCTTCCATCACTCATGCATATTAACAATACAATAGCACCCCTTTGTCTTTACCCTCTGCTCTTTGACAACAACCCTGTGAAATGGTTGGGAAGGCAAGGTTTCAGGAAAAATGGTAGCACACAGCATGTATGTGAGGGAAATGCCAGCAGGAGACGACTGACTTTTAAACATAGAGAATAATCTTAAAAATAAGTAAAGCAAAATCAAACTGCATCATTTATATTTGTATAAATAAAGCTTAGATCAGGGCTCTGAGCCATAGACTTCTGATTTCTAATCCTCCTTTTCTCTGGACCTGGCAATGCTACAAGCAGTTAGGTGGTAAACACAACAATAGACCAACGCCCTAAGGAAAAGGCCCCGGAAAAGGAAACATCACCTTCCTTTTTCCCAAGGTGAAGTTAATTTCTACCAGTCCTAGAATACAAAATTATATTAAAAGAATTCTGGAAGTATCAGTCTGACCCTAGGGAAAGTCTGAAGTTAGGTGCCCACTCAAGGTACTCTCAAAGACAGCTTTATATCAACCGGGGCTTAGTTATATAAGACAAGACATATCCTCAATTTAATTCTGGTAACAGGTTAACATACCTATCTGCCTTTCTTCCTCCTTTATTCATATTTCTCAGCTACCCCACTTTCTTACACAAAAGGGACAAGTCATTTAACCTCACCATATTTTAGTTCTCTCACTGGCAAAATTGTTGGGGCAATTGGGAGAGGGAGAGGGACTACATTTGGGGAGCAAAAGCCCCAGAGAAGCTCCATATTTCTTCATGAAGCAAAGACAAAACTGCCATCTCCCTACACTCAATCATCCTGGCAAATTATGGGGACCAAGTGAAAGTAACCTAAGGCACTGACATCAAAGGCAAGCTAACTTTGTTGCTACAACAAAGGATGGTTATGGTATAATCAGAGCCATACAAGGTTCCATAAAACACTTCACTTACCTATAATACTAATTTCAGTTTCTTCCTAGCTTCTCTTTCCTCTGTCTTTAACTTGGGGCTATGGAGTCAAAGATACTTGTCCATTATTGGCCCCATAACAATTTTCCCACCTTTGCCAATACATAAAGGAAACATCAGAGGTCGGAAGCTTAAGATCTAGCACATTCCCAAACAACAGCAATTGTGTGACCTTGGCACAGTCATTTAACCTCCTGAACCAATTGTCTTCATGTGTGCAATGAAGGGTTTGGTCTCCATGAACTTTCAGAGCCCTTCCTGTTCCACCAATTTTCCAAAGCTCTGTACTATTTCTATTACATCTCCTCCCCTCTGTCTTTTTACAACTGTGTTTGTGCTCTCAAGTATCTATATTTATAACTATCTGGCAGAGGTAGAATAACCCAGAGGTTACAAAGCACAGCCTTTGGCATCAGAGAAACCAGAATCCAAGGTTTAATAGCGCTACAAGTCAGCTGGATAACTTCAGGTAATGTATCTTGTCTTATCTGTAAAATGAAATTAATAATAGTGCCTACCTCATAGGGCTGTAGAGATACCACATGCAGAGTGTTTGATTTACATTCATTCAGTTATTTAAGCACTTACCTTGGGACAGGCACAGTGCTGGACCATGGAAAAACAACAGTGAGAAAAACAGATAAGGTCTCTACCTATATAGAGGTTACATCTAGTGGGGAATGGTCTCTTGAACAAGTCATTGCTAAAGTTCAAGAATGATATGTGCTATGAGAGAATCACCCAGGGGTAGGGTACTGAACAATCCTAGAGGAAAATTAATTTCGGTGAAAACATGGCAAAAAAAAATTAGGAAAATTTTAAGTCTGAGTAGAATGGACTCAGGAAAGAGTGAGAACAAAACCCCAAGCAAAGTTGAGAAAGGGCTTATGGGAAACTGAAGCTTGGAGGAGTGGCTGTGGACAGAGATCCTTAGTAAAGAAAAGGCTGAAGAAGTGGGAAGATTTTATCCTTCTTTATGGCTGCATAATATTCCATCATGTATATGTACCACAGGACTTCTCAGCAAATTGGATGAAGTTGGAGACAATCATTCTTAGCGATCTATCACTGAAAAAACAAAATACCACATGTTCTCACTCATAAGTGGGACCTGAATATTAATCACAATAACACAAGGGAGGGATCAGCAGTCGCGGGACACTGCCAGGGGAGGGAGGAAGGAGGGACACGTAACAACACAAAGGGTACCTGGTCCTAAACCAGGGGAAGTGAGGACCAGTTAAAGGCCCAAACTTCACCTAATCCTGACTGGTACCCCACATCTTTATAATAAAATAAAGTTTTAAAAAAGAGAGAGAGGAGGAGGAGGAGGAAGAAGAAGAAGAAGAAGAGAAAGAAGAAGAAGAAGGAGAAGGAGAAGGAAGAGATTTCATCACACAGGCAGAGTAATCACACAAATGTTGGCCGTTGTCATTATTACTGTCTCCACAAATTAACATATCCAGACTGGAATCTTTTTGCCTATAGCAACTCCTCTCTCCTGCTTTCTCCCATCTATTGCCACGATAATATTATTTTGCTGACCCTCATATTTTGAAGTCCTCCTTGGCACTTTTCTCCCTTAGCCTTTCCATATACTTATCCCACAGATTTTAAGTACCAACTATGCTCGAGACATCATCTAGCATTTCAGCTCTTGAGAGTAACCCCATGGCTCCCACCCAAGGCCTAATGACCTCATGTTTGCGTTGCTGCAATATCCACTTAACTGACAGCCTTATTTTCATTTTTGATCAATTCTAAGAAGCCCTGCCCACAGACTGAACAAAATACTGTTTTATTTGTGTTTATTACTGCTCAAAAAAAAAATAGCGATTTTCTATCAACCTTCAGATGAGACCAGTTTTCAAAGTCATACAAAATTTCACTGCCTATCCTTGGGCTGCTCTCTATGTGTAGGGAGAAGTCTTCATTCTCTCCAAACTGTTCTCTTTGTATCCTCTAAACACATGAGACTCACCCACACTCTAAGCCAGTTCTTAACCCATGGGGTCCACTGTAATAGCTTAAAAAATGTCCAAAATATCCATGCTTGTGCCCACTTCTGGAGATTCTGGAGAGGACCTTAGTCATCAGTATTATTTTAAGCATGTCAAGTGATTAAAATGTGCAGTCAAGAATGAGAACCACTGCTTTATGCATTCTGCCTGCTGTTTTCCTGCCTAAGATGCCTAGTCTTCCCTTCCCCACCCTATCTTCTCTGTTTTTGTATGTCCAACAATTCAGACTATTCCTGTCTTCTCCTGGCCATCCAGATTCAATTTTCATCAAGATCCTTAGAGTATTAGTGGTTTGAATCAGTTGGTTTAATAATTTTTAAAAAAGGCTTCACGCTAAATGGAAATTCTAGAACTCAGAACCTCGGGTATATTCTAGAATAAAAAGACCAATGTGAGCCAGTCTTGGAAATTTACCACATTTTATAAAGTTATGCCTATGGAGAAGTAGATCTGTTCTTACAGAAGGACCTAATAACCATTAGGGAAGTGTGTTCTAACGTGACCCACCAAGCACTCAACCCTGTCTGTCCTTACCACCTTTGCTATTTTATGAGAGCAAGAGACTTCATTTCCCTAATATCTCACATGCTGATAGACACAGGACACATTTTTCAAGGCCTAGTTGTTGACTTCCATGTCCTGAGTCACATACAGAGCCCCCACCAACACCACTCGAAGTGCCTGCCACTCTTCTGAGTATATAACACATGTGCTACTAAATACTACTAATTTTCTCTCCTTGTCTTGGAATGAAGTACATAATATGAATGGATTTTCCAACTAACCCAAGTTTACCTCTTTAAATACATAAAACGTTTGTCTTATCCATTTTATTACATTCGTACTTATTGAACAGAGTAAATGAATTGAAACCATTTCATGACCATTCAGGACCACTATCATGGCCATCAAGAGTGCTATATAACATCATATAGACCCCTGAGAGAGTTTTTCAAGCACCTAACCATTTCCCCCATATGAAGCAAATTATCTCAGACATAAATATTAGGGATGAATAACTGAGAAGAAGAAAAACTTTTTGAAGACTGACAAAGTAATGAGCGTCTTACCTTCTGCCTGAACCTTTAGTACATGTTCCCATGTGACCACACACCTAAACCTTGCAGGTATGTATTTTGTATATTCTGGATGAAGGCTTGAGGGTGACTCCTCTTCTGGCTTCTAACAGAATATTTAAATTCAGTGATAAATATCTTTCTCACTTAGAGGCATGTTTATTTCATGGCTCATAAACCCTAAAGCAACTAAAAGCCTGCAAATAAAGTGAATTTGTAGAGGAACATTTTTTGGTATTAATTATGTAAATGATTCTGGCCCTTGATAGGAAATTTGCAATAAATATAAGAGAGTATTAGAGCTAATACCTTCTCCCTGACTCCAACAATAAAACATAAAAATCTAAGTAGCCTTTAAAGTGCACTGAATACCTGTTTGAAATCAACAGCGTCATGAGAGTTTCTTAAAGAATCTTGCTATGCAGCCAACAAATATGAAAAACTGCTCAGCTTCACTAATCATTAGAGAGATGCAAACCAAAACTACAATAAGATACCACCTCACACTGGTCAGGATGCCTATCATTAAAAATTCAAAAAAACAACAGATGTTGGTGAGGCCACAAAGAAAAGGGATGACTCTACACTGTTGGTAGGAATGTAAGCTATTTCTCAAGGTTTCTTGGGGCTCAGAATGCATATTGAAGGGTTTGGGGGATTTTTTTGGTTTTTTTTAGTTGTGGGCTACATGTGAGGATTTGCTACATAAGTAAATTGAGTACTGATGAGATTTGGGTTTCTAGCAAGCCCTCTCTCCCCCGATAGTGGACATGATACCCAATGGATGGTTGTGTGCCAATTATCCCTCCTTCCTCCTCACTCCCTCCTTTAGCAGTCACCAGCATTTGTTGTTCTTGCCTTTGTGTTCACATGCCCAATGTTTAAGGCCCACTTACGAGTGAGAATGTGTGCAATACTCAGGATTTTTTTTTTTCTGTGATAGTTCACTTAGAATAATGGTCTCCAGCTACATATGTGTTGCTGCAAAAGACATGATTTTGTTTGTCTTTTTGGCTGCATAGTATTCCATTGTATATATGTACCACATTTTCTCTATCCATTCCATTTTTGGTAGGCATCTTGGTTGATTCCATGTTTTTACTGTTGTGAATAGTGCTGCAATAAACATACGTGTGCAGGTATATTTTTGGCAGAGCAATTTATGTTCCTCTGGGTGTATTCTTAGAAGTAGGATTGCTGGGTCATATGGTAGCTCAGTTTTTAGTTCTCTGAGAAAATGCCACACTGTTTTTCACAAACGTTGAAGCAGCTTACATTCCCATGAACAGTGTAGAAGCATAACCTTTTCTTTGCAGTTTCAACATCTGTTATTTTTTGACTTTTTAATAATAGCCATCCTGACCAGTGTGAGGTGGTATCTCATCATAGTTTTGATTTGCATTTCTCACATGATTAGTGAAGCTGAACATTTTTTAATATATGCTTTTTGGCTGCATACCTAGGTTCCTGAATGCATTTCAAGACCCCTAGGTGATAAAGGCTCACAATCCCTTGGTTATAACTTTACACACAAGCTCCTAGAGCCTTTTCAAAATACTCATCACATCTCAAAACAGGACATGCTTTGGACTGAGGCCAAAGTGAGTACCCATATCTAACATGTTATCCGCAACAACTTTAACATTTATTTGCCCTATTTGATAATTTTCTGAACTTGGGGTAAAAACGCTAATGCTTGAATTTTTTTCTTTCTTGTAACTGTTGTTCCTTCTCAAAGAGAAGTAACAAATCAAAGCTGTTCTTCATCTACATCCATTGTTGGCATCTTTCTATCTTTAAGTAAATCCTTGTGTGTTTTGTTGCTGGTGTCTCTCTCTCTCTCTCTCTCTCTCTCTCTCTCTCTCTCTCTGTCTGTCTCTCTCCCCATTATTTGTTGGAAACTTGAAATGAAAATGAATCAGCAACAATGACTGCTGCACTTAAGGAAATGTATGATCAGGTTTATAATTTATGCATTGGGTCCTGACGGAGCTTAAGTACTTAACTCCCAATTTATGATGAAAGTATGAGTAACGGCATCTCTCAATTTGTATCTGATTCAACTTGCTCATTTTATCAAATCTAATGTCGAGATTTAGTTCCCACTCAGTGTGCATTTCACCAGCATTTTAATCCCTAAATGTGGACCTGCAATCAAATATTTGTGTTTATGTGAAATGCCTAATTTCTAGTTTTAAGACAAACCACAGCATAATATCTTTGATAGTCTCAGAAAACAGCACTGCTTTACCTGATGGTAGGCAAAATTAGCCCAAGGACTTATTTCTTAGGGAACTATGGGGGAAGAAAAGTAAAGGAGAAGAGAGTAACTGCACAAGAGATTTTTTTTTTAATTAAATGAATTCGTAATCATCTAAATATTGTTAGAACTGTATAAGGATCATTTTAGTCATGTCTTTCCTATCACCACATCAAATCCAATCTCTGGCTTTTCAGATTTGGCAGTATCTTTCTCATCTAACATATCTTTCACCTTCTCCCCAAAACAAAGTGTCTGATCCACAAAGTGTCATGTTGTTCCCACACAAGCTCTGCTCACTCCCACCTCTCTAACTGTATTACTTGACTAGCTAAGAGGCCAATGCATACTGGAACAAACCCTAGACTAGAAGATGGGGAGTCTAGATTTTATTCCTTTCTTGTTAATAAACTGGCTGTCCTTTGTTATGTTAGTTAACGCCTCAGAGTCTCAGCTTCCTTATTTATAAAAGGAGAGGGTTAGCTTGATACTGTGATGGCTTATACTTGATACTGATTATAATACTTCTTAGAATATTCTCTGTGCCTACATTACTAACCTCAATATTTTTTTAATTCCATAGTACTTATCATCATTTGGCATTACATATATATTACTTATCTATTCTTTCTTACCTCCTTCTATTAGAATGCAAACACACACAAAAAAATCTGTATGGGCAAAGATTTATTTCCATTTTGTTCACTGCTGTATTCCCAGAGTTTACACAGGTTCAATGCATTATAGCCACTAAATAATTTGTTGAATGAAGTAATGCATGAAAGAATCATAGATATTATTTTTCTTTAAGGATGTTCCACAGATCTAATTTTTTTCCCATCAAATTCTGCATTTCAAACCCATATCTCTCCCTTCCATGCACTTCTAAGGCAATTACAGTTAGTTTTATACAGTTTGGCATTAATAATTCTCTGAATAGTTCAGATATATCAGCACTAACTCCCTTTGTTAAGAGTGTATATTTCTCGGGGTCAAAGACTGTCTTACATCGAGCCTGGCGTACATTTGCTAAGTATTTGATTGATAAAATTTATGGAAAATTTGCCAGGTGCCGTGGTGCGTGCCTGTAGTCCCAGCTACCAGGGAAGCTGAGACTGGAGGATCGCTTGAGTCCAGGAGTTCTGGGCTGCAGTGTGCTATGCTGATCGGGTGTCCGCATAAGTTCAGCATCAATACGGTGACCTCCCAGGAGCAGGGGACCAGCAGGTTGCCTAAGGAGGGGTGAACCGGCCCAGGTTGAAAATGGAGCAGGTCAAATTTGTGGAAAATTTTAACCACGTGTTAGGCAACTAACTCAGGTTTCAGTCATCTGCATTTCTAATCTGCTAATCTCTGTGTCTGGTCTCTGGTCAGGATTTACGAGGGTAATAAATAAGTCTACAGCAAACAACACAGACGAGCAATCAACATTTCCTTTTCAAGTCATCGTGAATGAAGGCATTTAAATTCTTTTCCTTTCTTAAGAAAAATTTATATTCAAGGGGTACATATGCAGGTTTGCTATGCCATGTGATGGTGAAGTTCGGGCTTCTATGGAGGCCATCACCCAAATGGAAAGCATGGTACCCTTTTCCCCTTTGGGGAATCCCCAGTGTCTGTTGCTCCCATCCTTACACTCATGTGTACTCGGTGTTTAGTTCCCACTTATAAGTGAAAATATGCAATATTCGGTTTTCAGTTTCTGTGTGAAATGAAAGCATAAGGATCTGTATAAAGAAAGTAAAGAATGCTCACTTGTTAAAACATTGTTTATTTTTTCCAGGTCTGAGGAAAACACAGATGCATATAATTGGAGTCATAAGTGTTGGAGAGGAAAAAAAAAAACAGAAAGCATTTAATAGTAACTCTGGGTCATACTGACACTGTAGGGAAACTGAGGGAGTTTTAGGAGGGGGGAGCATTAGAATAAAAATAACTAAAAGGATTTTTTAAATAGGAGGAAGAGGAAGTGGAGGATGTGACTTTAAACAGAATATGAGATAAAAAGAAGCATCTTAGACATTGCCTCTTCTCTTACCCTGTGTTTGTCTGAGAAAATTGATGATTAGAGAAGTGAAGTGACTTGCCTAAATACACAGGGATTATTAGTGAAAGTACAACAAAATACTCTGGTCTGATCAATTGAATTTTTCATTAAAATTTTATAGGAAGCCCAATTGATTTGAAGCTATATTCAAAAAGCTTTCTAAAACATATCAGCAAGGATATACAACATATTGAGACATTTCACTTCCAAGCATAGCCTAAAGTAATTTAATTGATATTTTGGGGACATTATATAATATTTAGGGACATATTACTGAGCATAAATTATAACCATAGTATATTAAAGATGGGAAAGTTTTAGGAGCTAGAATTGAATTATTCTAGGCCCTAACGATGAATTTGGAGACATTTGGTTTTTATAACTTATGTATTTGGATGTGCTTCTTTCCACTAAAAGTCAAATGCTTTAAAAAATTAAATAACAAATCCAAATTAGCTCATTTTCAGTTCTCATTTAATAATCAGAGAATAAGATTTTTAAATATATAAATTAACTATATAACTGCAGAAACTCTCACTTTGCTTTCGTGAAAGGGTGTTAGTGAGTTATATTTATTAACTGTGCTTCCGTTACCATTGCAAAGTTATAGGACATTATACTTGGAAGATAAAGAATACCTTCCCCTGTCTTTCACTTATCCAAAAGGGAATTGAGGTGCAAAAAAATTAAGTAGTAAGTCTGAAGCCACACAGCCAGCTAGTGTTAAGATCTCTAATAAATTCCCAATGGTTAGTTTTAAGATTGTAACCAAAAGTATCCCAGTTGCTAGAAGGGGCAACATTCCCAAGGCTACAATCACTACCAATCAAGATCCATGCGCATAGCTTCCTTGTGATTACATTTGTGAGAATGTAATCTCAATTACTGGAAGTTGCCCTGTGGACCCTAGAAAGGTCACATGTCTGTGCTCCCCACCATGTGACTGCTCCCGAAGGCCTGCTGAGTCCAAGTTCAATCCTTTCTGTTAAGCAACTCACAGCATTGAAGCCACACCTGCGGAATTCTCAGAAAAGCTCATTCCATACTAATCAAATTTCTGAAGTGAATCCTTTCTAGGGAACAACAATCAGTTCTGTCCGGACTTCACTTTAAACGGCTGGTTTTTGTAGCATTCGTCACACATGGTACTCACTGTAAATGATCCAAGAAAGCCACAGTTTCTGAAGGATGCTACTGTTGCTCAGCTGGTAAACTCATATTTGGCTTGGGGAGCATAAGTCTTCATTTCCCAAGTTAAAATTTATTTTACTGTGGAACTCCATTAATCAATGAAATAATTTTGTTTTGGGCCCGGTGCAGTGGCTCACACCTGTAATCCCAGCACTTTGGGAGGCCGAAGTGAGAGGATTGCTTGAGGCCAGGAGTTTGACACCAGTCTGAGCAACATAGTAAGATCTCTCTCTACAAAAAAATCAAAAAATCAGTCTGGTGTGGTTGCACACCTGTATTTCCAGCTACATGGGAGGCTAAGGCAGAAGGATCACCTGAGCCCAGGAGGTCAAGGCTGTGGTGAGATTTAATGGTGCCACTGCACTTCAACTTGGGTGACAGAGTGAGACCCTGACTCAAAAAAAAAACAGAAAAGAAAAGGTAATTTTGTTCTGCTTGTTTGTTTAATGGAGTAACATCACAAGTGCAGAGGACTTATCTGAGGTGGGAAAGGAAAGTATCTGTGCCTATATCAGCAAACCCATAAAAGACATCTTTTTTTTTTTTAGATATATGACTACTTTTATTTTTATTTTAAAGATGTAGGGTATAATTTAGGGTTAGGTACCTAAGTGGTCATCATGCATGTAAAGTTTGGATATCTTTATGGATGTTGCATGCTCCCCTCCTCCCCTGGCAGTGTCCCACTATTGCCAATCTCTTTCTTATAGTATTATGACAAATGTTCAGGGTCTGATTATGAGTGAGTACATGTGGTACTCAGATCTTTGTTCCTATGACAGATAACTGAATATTATAGACTCTAAATCCATCCAAGTTGCTGTGAAGCCACAAAAGATAAGACAGATAAGTGGGACTTCTTAAAACTGAAAACCTTCTGCAAAGCAAAAGAAACCATCAAGAGAGTGGGGAGACAGCCACAGAATGGGAAAAAATATTTTCCAACTGTATATCTGACAAAGGCCTAACATCCAGGATCTACAAGGAACTCAAACGTGCCAAAAGGAAACAAACAATCAACCCTATTAAAAAGTGGGCAAAAGAAATGAATAGATGATTCTGAAGAAGTCAACAGATGCATGAAAAAATGCTCAGCCTCACTAGTCATCAAAGAAATTCAAATTAAAACCACACTGAGAAACCATCTCACTCCAGTCAGGATGGTCATCATCAATAACTCAAAAATCAAATGCTGGAGAGGATGTGAGAAAAAGGGAACATTTCTACACTGTTGGTGGGAGTGTAAACTAGTACAACCTCTGTGGAAAACAGTGTGGCGATTTCTAAAAGATCTAAAAATCAACCTTCCATATAACCCAGAAATCCCTCTTCTGGAAATATACCCGGAGGAACTCAAATCACTCTATGGAAAATATAACTGCACATACATGTTTATTGCAGCATTATTCACAATAGCAAAAACATGGAACTAATCATGCTGCCCATCAAAGGTGGACTGGGTATGTGGTACATATACACGATGGAATATGACATCTTTGTTTTTTAAAGATTTTATTTTTTTATTTCAATAGCTTTAGGGGATACAAATGATTTTTTGTTAAATGGATGCACTGTACAGTAATGAAGAAATCTGAGTATTAAGTGCACCCTCTATCCCCACATTGTGCCTAATATGTTGTCTTTCCTCCCTACCCCTCCCCTCTTCTCACCCTCCACCTTCTGAGCCTTCAGTGTCAATGATGTCATTCCATAGGCCTTTGCAGTTCCTCGTTTAACTCCCACTTATAACTGAGAATATGCAATGTTCCTGCATGACTTCACTTAGGATAATGATCTCAATTCCATAATGGCCATTCTGATTGATATAAGGCGGTATCTCATTGCGGTTTGAATTTGCATTTCCTTGATGCTGAATGATACTGAGTATTTTTTCATATGTTGGTGGGTTATTTGTATATCTTTTGTTGAGAGATGTCTGTTCATGCAATTTGCCCACTTTTTAATGGGGTTATTGCTTTTTTTTTCTGACTTGTTTAGGTTATTTGTAGATTCTGGATATTAGTGCTTTGTCAGATGGATAATTTGCGAATATCTTCTCCCATTCTGTAGGTTGTCTAGGTACTCTTGATTGTTTCTTTTGTTGTGCAGAAGTTTTTTAGTGTAATTAAGTCCCACTTATTTATTTTTGCTTTTGTTGCATTTGCTTTTGGGGTCTTAGCCATAAATTATTTGCTTAGGCAAATGTCCAGAAGAATTTTTGCTAGGTTATCTCCTAGGATTTGTATAGTTTCAGTTCTGACATTTAAATCTTTATCCATCTTGGGTTGATTTTTGTGTAAGACAAGAGATAGGGATAAAGTTTCATTTTTCCACATGTAGCTATCCAATTTTCTATTAGAGTAGACTCATACAATCTGACAGATATCTTTACCAGATGCACAGAGAGATTCCAGGGTCATAGGAGAAAGGCCAGGTAAAAACACAAAACAAGAAGGCAGCAAGCCAAGAAAAAAGGACTCAGGAGAAACCAACCCTACTGGCACCTTGATCTTGGACTTCCAACCTCCAGAACTCTGAAAAAGCAATTTTCTGTTGTTTAAAATACTCATTCTGTAGTATTTTACAAAGGCAGCCCAAGTACAGTTGACCCTCGGACAACATGGGTTTGAACAGTGTGAGTTCATTTACATATGGATTTTTTCAGTAAACATACTGAAAAATTTTTTAGAGTTTTGTGACAATTTGAAAAAACTTGCAGATGAGCCTCAAAGCCTAGAAATATTGGGGAAAAAAATAAGAAAAAATGTGTCATGAATGCATAAAATATATGTAGATACTGGTCTGTTTTATCATTTACTACCATAAAATATACATAAATCTATCATGAAAGGTTAAAATGTATCAAATGTAGATCCATCATAGTATTATTCACAGTCAGGAGAAATGTAAGCAAATGTAAAGATGTAGTGCTAATTCATAACTGTATAAAATTAACTGAGTCCATACTGTAGTACTGTAATAACTTCATGGCCACTTTCTGTTGCTATTGCAATGAGCTCAAGTGTTGCCAATATTCACTTAAAATGCCGTGTGATACTAATTGCTCCCTAGTTAGTCTCTGCAGTACACTGTATATTGCGATAAAAATAATCTCTTGAACTTCTTGAACATTTTCCATCATTTTTTGGTGATACTGTAGCCTTGAAAAACATGATGTGACCCATACGAAGCCACTAGTGATGCTGGAAGTAGTCCCAAAATGCATAGAAAAGTCATGACATTACAAGAAAAAGTTGAATTGCTTTATATGTACCATAGACTGAGGCCTGCAGCTGTGGTTACCCACCATTTCAAACAGAGGATTAATCTTGTAAACAGAGGATGTAAACTTACAGTACTGATAAACATAGCACAATACTATAAATGTATTGTCTCTTCCTTATGGTTTTCTTAATAACATTTTCTTTTCTCTAGCTTAGTTTACAATAAGAATATAATATACAACACATATAACATAAAAAATATATATTAATCAACTCTTTATGTTATCCATAGGGCTTCCAGTCAGCAGAAGGCTACTAATTAAATCTGAGAAGAGTCAAAAGTTATATGTGGATTTTCCACTGCATGGGGGTCCCTAACCCCCTGCATTATTCAAGGGTCAACTATAGACTAACACAACCACAGAGACTTACTTTTCACTTTCACAAAGCCAAGTCCTTAGAGACAGAACTTCCAGAATTCTGGTGTGTCTGTTACCTAATTTTCTTCCTTTCCCTTCACATCATATTTTTTTTCTACTCAATCATGTCAAATTTAGAAATACAAGCTATAGCTCTAGGGAGAAGATCATTCTAAAACACATGTAGAAATTCTCATAACTTTTTCTATTTTTAGAAAGGACACTATCACAGGATCAGAGGATCTCTCCAAAATTTGAGAACTATTTTTTATCTTTACTATTTTTAGTACAAATGTAATTTATATTAATGTTTTTAATCAAACAATACAGGTATACATAAAGTTAATAATGGAAGATATACTTATTCACCGACATCCCACCAAATCCTCTCAAAGAAGTATTCGCTGTTGTTAATTTGGTGTGTAAAGCCCCTGCTTTATTTATTTTTTAATTTTTATTATTATAAAGATGTGGGACACAATTCAGGGTTAGGTATACAACCATTGATTATGCAGATACCCTTGTTAATAAAGTGTACCCCTCCCTTCCCTAGCAGTTTCCCTTAACTGCCAATCCCACTCCACCTCCCCTGGCAGTTTTCCAATACTGCCAATCCCTTTCTTACAGTATCATGATAATTGTTCAAGGTCCACTTATGAGTGAGAACATATGGTACTCTGTTCTTTGTTTCTGTGATAGATCACTGAGTATGATCGACTAAATCCATTCAAGTTGCTGCAGAATCCATATGTTTGTCCTTCTTTATGGCTGCATAATAGTCCGTTGTGTATACGTACCACATTTTTTTAATCCAGTCCAGCTTCGATGGGCAGCATGGTTGGTTCCATGTTTTTTGCTATTGTGACTAGAGCTGCAACAAACATATATGTGAAGGCATCTTTTTTGTAGAATGATTTGAGTTCCTCTGGGTATATTCCCAATAGGAGAATTGCTGGGTCATATGAAAGGTCAATTTCTAGTTCTTTCAGAAATTGCCACACTGTCTCCCAGAGAGGTTGCACTAGTTTGCATTCCCACCAGCAGTGTAGAAGGATTCCTTTTTCTCCACATCCTCGCCAGCATCTGCTGTTGTTTGCTTTATTAATGATGGTGATTCTTACTGGGGTTAGGTGGTACCTCAATGTGGTTTTGATTTGCATTTCTCTGATGATGAGAGGGGCTGAGCACATGTATATTTGTTGCAGCTCTATTCACAATAGCAATAACATGGAACCAACCATTTTGCCCATCGAAGCTGGACTGGATAAAGAAAATGTGATACATATACATAATGGAATATTGCACAGCCATAAAGAAGGACAAACATATGGACTTCACAGCAACTTGGATGGATTTAGGGTCGATCATACTCAGTGATCTATCACAGAAACAAAGAACAGAGTACCATATGTTCTCACTCATAAGCGGACCTTGAACAATTATAATACTATAAGAAAGGAATTGGCAGTAGTAGGAAACTGTCTGGGGAGGGGGGATGGGATTGGCAATTGAGGAAAACTGCTAGGAGAGGGAGGGTACCTGCATAATCAATGTTTATATAACTAAACCTGAATCGTACCCCACATCTTTATAATAATCAAAAAAAGAAATAAA